>JBAMHZ010018742.1:1681-19088 GCA_037177395.1 Alpinia galanga
ATCAAACTTTTGCATACCCTTAGATCAGAAAGGATTTTAGTTGATTGGGATAATGTCATATCGGTTGAGATGAATAATGAAGGTTGCAAACCTTTTTAGGATATTTGTTATTTTCTTTTATGTTAATTGTAAGATTGATTAACAGAGACACTGAGGATGAATAAACTATCTTTCCTATTAGAGACGGATAATAAAAGATCTCATGAAAAATATTCAACAAAAAAAAAATGAAAGCATCTCATAAATAAGCATGGGATGCATGGGAGGCTCGACGGACACTCATTTATACTTTCCTTTTATAAGCTTTTATTTTTTAAGTTTGTTATCTCTGTATTAATTTTGTTAGAAAATTGTAAATGAAAAAGAAGTGGATGAAAGATACTTTCTATTATATATAATATTTTAATTTTATATTGGTAGTTTTAAAGTTTAATATTTGATTTATATTATTTCACAAGTATGTATATTATGAACAAATTCATAGAGAGATTATCTTTCACATGTACGTCTAAGGGGGGTGCAGATCTAGGACCCGAATTGTATTAAACTCAAGTGACTCGTGCACAAGCATGATCTGTGCATGTCAAATATAGGACTGATCAGAACAAAAATTGCTCAAGTGAATGAACCAACATTTTATTATTTAGATTAGTTTTACTCAATTATAATGAATGCATTAATGGTGATATGAGAAATCTTAGTCTTGAGTAGGAAAAAAATAAAAACATAACCATCCACCTACGTGCCTTTACCCTTTTTTCTTTTTATTTGTTTAGTATTTTTTCACTTGGTATTCAGGTGTATTTTAGTTCACTGTGACTATCTGTGCTTGGTAGGTCTCATGATTTTATCATTGTATCCTGAGAAACGACATCCTGTATTAACCTTTAAGCATTGCAGAGGTGAGACGAATTTATTTTAAGGAATATGTGTTAATGCAGACTTCGGCTCTTCAATTCATGAGCAATTTGCTTCTAAGGCCAGTTTGACAACTTGACTCGGTAGCTTAGTTCGACAACTCAGCTTGGCAAATCAACATTTCAGTTTGGCAGCCTAGCTCGGTAGTTCGACATCTCAGTTTGGTAGTTCGACATCTCAGCTCAACATATAATAACTCGACAGTTTAGCAGCTAAAACAACTCAACGAAGAATATCCAACAAATTTATCCTGACCTTAATAAATTTTTCTACCTTGTATTTTACTAAAGAGAAGATTAAATTCGTCGTGCAAGATAAAGGATAACACAGGGAAGGTTAATCTCTATTCTCCACGACGACGAAGAAGCAGAGGTTAATAAGGAGGGAGGATAAAAAGAAAAAGGTGAAAGAAGAAAGATTTGAAAAGAAAAAAAAAACTTTTAAAGGAATTTTATCTTTTATAAAATAAATATTATTATGTTACCATTCCCAGCTCACGTGCCAAAGAAATTGCTGTTTGCGGCTGAGGGAGTGAGTCGTAGTGGCAGGCGGCTCCCCTCCTTCATCCATCAATTGGATTCCCCTTTTTGACCTTCAGAGGAGACGGCGAGCGACGATATGCTTATCTCAAGAGGTGGCACCTGCGCCCGCACGCTGTTGCTCTCCACTCGCATGGCTACATCCTCACTCCCCTTCCACCACAACGCCCCCGCCTCTTCCTCACGGCGCATTCATGGTTTGAAGCCCTTCTTCCCCCAGCTCCTCTCCTATTCGCCCTTTTTATCCCGCGCCTCCCTTTTCTCTTCTCTTGCCTCCGTCGACTCCAACAAGCTTCATAAGAAATCCAATCCCCCGGTCGCGGCTCTCTTCGAGATTGGAGGCGTCAAAATTGCCAAAGACGGTACCTTTCTTCTTTTTTTATTTTCAAATTTTCTGCGATAAATTCTATAAAAAAAGAGAGAGAGGTTTTTTCTGCTCCTTTCTTGATTTATTTGGGTTCTTTTGCTTGATGGGTCAGATGTTGTCCGGGAAAGTGATCCCACAAACAATGTGCCAGACAATATATTTTCGAAGATCGGTCTGCAACTACATCGAAGGGACAACCATCCGATTGGAATATTGAAGAATGCCATCTATGAGTATTTCGACACCAGTTATTCCTCCAACTTCGTCAAATTTGATAACCTTTGTCCCGTTGTTTCCGTGCAGCAGGTATATATGCTTTTCATTATATCGTTTCTTTTGGCAGCTTAATGTTTACGTTTTTTCAACTACCGAGCCCATGCTCAAAATGTCTCCCTTCAAGCTCTGTAGTGTTGATATCTGGGTAATCAATAGCGCAAAGTTTGTGTTTTTTGGATTATACTATGCTTTTCTTATGCCAATTGAACAAAAAAGGCCCGGTGAAGCTCCCGCCAATGCTGGTCCCGGGGAAGGGTCGGGCCTTAATGTCTTACCTCACAATGCGATCCTGTGATCTGGGCCAGTAGGTTCCTACACATGATTAATCATGAGTTTAGGATTATCTAGTTCTGATATCTGTATGGATCTTCTATGCACTATTGTTTGATGCAATTGTGGCTGACCTTAGATCTGTGTCTTTCAGAATTTTGATGAGGTGTTGGTGCCCGCTGATCATGTAAGCAGGAGTTACAATGATACATATTATGTTGATGCGGGCACTGTCTTAAGGTGTCATACCAGTGCTCATCAGGCAGAGCTACTGAGGGCAGGACACAGCCATTTTCTTGTAACTGGGGATGTCTATCGTAGAGACTCCATTGATTCAACCCATTATCCTGTATTTCATCAGGTTTTTGTCCTATTCCGCTAGCTGTAGATTTTTTTGATATTGCAAAATCTAATCTTTAAGCACCCAGCTTACAGATGGAGGGTGTTCGTGTCTTCTCTCCAAGTGAATGGGAGGGTTCTAGCACTGATGCAACATCTTATGCAGCAACGAATCTAAAGAAGTGTCTTGAGGGTTTAGCAAGGCATCTTTTTGGTACTTTGCAACTAAAGAAACTTTTAACTTTGTTAGTAAAGATTTAAAGTGGAATATATTAGTTACTGCCTTATGATGGTTCTAGTTCTTGTATGCTGAGGTCCCAAGTCTTACATATCTTTATGTGCAGGTGCTGTGGAAATGCAATGGGTTGATACTTATTTTCCATTCACCAACCCATCATTTGAATTAGAGATATATTTTCAGGTTGCTACTTATTTCTCCTGAATGGACCCTCCCATCATCTCCTGATGGACATTTTGACTTAGTTATCTCATAGTGCTGATTTTGTTATTCTCCAGGATATGTCTGTTGCTACATGTAAGGGAGTGTTTGTCTTGCTTGATTTGGAACCCACAGTAATCTATATGCATTATATGCAAGAAAATGATAGGAGCTTCTAGTTAAACATAAAAAATCACAAGGAAAAATCATGTTTGTCGCTCTCATGATCGCGCTTGCTATTTATTAATAACATTATTGTGATTGTAACAGAAAATACATTAATAGGCATTTGTTTTAAGATTCTAAAATTTTCTTTGTTTTGAAGTCCCAGTTCAATGGCACATTATGTGTCAATTTAATCTTTCTTTCCATTGAAGATTTTTTTAGAGTGACATAAGTTATCAACTGGCCAATGCATTGATGGGTATCCTTTTAGATTCCACATCACGTTTTAGTTACAGATTTATCTTAGTTGAAATATTTGAAATCGATGAGAGACAGATTTAGACTGAGCTTAATTATGAATATATTTGGACATTATTCCCATTATAGCTCTTGTCTCGTATGATCTGATATTGGTTTTAATATTGTCATAGCTTTTGCAGGAAACATGGATGGAAGTATTGGGATGTGGAGTGACAGAACAGGAAATTCTTAGCAGAAATGGTAGGAAAGATTCTGTTGCATGGGCCTTTGGGCTTGGATTAGAAAGACTTGCAATGGTTCTCTTTGATATACCAGATATTCGACTTTTCTGGTCAACTGATCAGAGGTTTACTTCACAAGTATGTCAAACTATGTTTTTCTGCTGCTGAGACTAGTGCTTATATTTTCTTCAATCGTTCGCTTTTTATTCGAGTAGTGATGGTCTACTCGGTAGTTCTTAAATGAGAAAGGAAGATATATGGTTAATTCATTGTTTTAGATATGTCAAGTATCAAATCATGATTTAGGATTAATGGTTATCTGGTTGTTTAGACACCCATGTGAGTACTTGTTTAACAAACTCAAAATTTTAAGTTATACACTGATAAATATGATTTTTTTTCTGCTTAGGACTGAAAGGAGCTGAGTTCAGTTAAGCTTAATCATGTTTATACATGTCATTGATTAAAATCTCAACCAAACATGGGAATTCTCTGCAGATTTGTCATTGATTAAAATCTTGACCAAGCATGAAACTCCATGTATATTTTTTTTTCAAAGTATCAAACTTTGACTGATCTCAAGATGTTTGTTCAATTAGAATCAAATCTGTAACGATAATTATGTTCAAGTTCGAGCCAATGAAGGATATGTAGTTCATTTTAATGGGTTTAATAAACTTCTCACAATAATTTAGTAAAAGGACTTGCTCTTGGAGTTATTTAAGAGTTTAAATAGTATTTAGCATCACTATAATGCTCATAACAAACTTGATATAAAAAATCAATTTAAATTAGGGACTTTAG
Source organism: Alpinia galanga (assembly GCA_037177395.1). Lineage (NCBI taxonomy): Eukaryota > Viridiplantae > Streptophyta > Magnoliopsida > Zingiberales > Zingiberaceae > Alpinia > Alpinia galanga. The sequence goes on from JBAMHZ010018742.1 coordinate 6,281, forward strand.
CAGTAATGGCGAGGATATCTCTCCATATTATTTGTGAATTAAATGTGTCATAATAAATTTAAATGAGAAAATTAACCCATTAACTTATTAAGCCTAATCATTGACCAGAATGTTTAAGCCCAAATTAATAATAGCTCACGCATCTGAACTTATGAATTTTTTTATTATCCAACAACTTGCCATGTAGCACTAAATTGGATGTTAGAATGTCCTCCAGTTGGGTCTTTGTCAAGACCGGAATTCCAATTCAACCCATAATTGTCCCTAATTGACAACATGTGAGGTACAGTGTTGGCTGCACTATTACATATACAGCCGATTCCAACACCAAATTATTCTTAAAATTAAGTTCTATAAACTAATGTGTAAAACATTTACATATTGGAAAGGACAAATTCTAATTTAGAAATTAAACCTTGTGCATACATCAGAATTATATCTTATAAACTTTATTAAATATCTAAATTAACTTATATGCAAAATATATGTGTAAGTAAACATTCTAGATCCGTTTAAAATAACTACTAACCAGTATCACAGACCATATTTATTAAATTTTTGAATGAGCTAAACAAGCTTATAAAAGAATTTTGCACCTTGTGTGCCACTTGTAATCTCTATTTACCTAAGATACACTAATGAGCCAAAAGTACTCATGTTAATGTCTATTAATTGAGCCTGAAAAAAAAGAAGATAAAGCTTTATTGTTTATGGGTGGATAAGATTGCACAAGTGCGTAGATGAGCTCTTTCTAGCTGAGTACTACACTTGATCATGAATGTTCTGTTGTCTTGCTATCCTCATTTTGCACGAGTATGTTGTGTCTGCAGACCACAATCAAGGTCAACTACTCTGAAATTGTGACATTTTAGTGTTGCAAATTTTGGAATTTTAATTTGCTTGCTCCTGATTTTATCTACTCCAAGAACTAATTAGGAGGGGGGAAAATGAATGATTACTATCATTGAATGTGTTCATGAACACCAAAGCATTATTTAGATTTTAGGATGATGTGGAGGACTAGTGTCATGAAAGAGGCTTCAATTGTCAAGTCACACAATTCATATATGCTTTATATCGTGAGAAAATATAGGTGATTTAGAACTTAATTGTCACCTGCAATTTGTTAAAATTCACTAATTGCCAAATTTTGCAAATTTGCTATTGTTGAAACTCAAGCACGATAAACATTTGCAGCAGATACTAGTCTTGCAAGTATGAGGAATACTCGTACCATAAACTTTATACTTTTGTGTGAGAGATTGATCAATGAATACAATGCGTATCATTTTTATGATCAATTAAACCCATGTTGGTTCAATTATCATTTCTAGAGCAGTCTGGTAGGTTAGGGACATTGTATTTCCATTTGCATTCTGAAATAGGCCAACTCACTCTACAGCTTTGCGTTGCGGTTCTATTGTGATACATGTTCTCACATAAACCATGTCCTAAACACTTAGTTGGAATATCATTATGCTTTCTTGGAAGTGCATAGTCTAATACATCTTCTGTGCTATATGGTGATTTATTTTGTCAAAAAATCCATATTCAAAGATTAGCATCCTAACAAGTTAAAATACCTATCAATAAATGTTAATAACTTTATCATTACATAAATTGTCTGCTAGTGGAACTGTCTATACTTGTCATCAAGCATTGACCTTCATTTAATTAATCTCCCTTCCTATGATTAGTTTTCGGCAGGCAAGCTTGGTGTCAAGTTCAAACCATTTTCCAAGGTATTATTTGCTCAACTTGGATCAGCTAAAAAAGAGAGAAAAGACTCGCTTTTACCAAACTTTTTTGCAGCTTGATGTGCCTTTACAGTTTCTGGAACATTTGACAGAAATAAGCTTCAATTTCCAATTTAAACAAACTGCCGCTTCCATTCAAAAGATTGGAACATGACATTGAACAAAGCAAATTAAATTACAAAATAAATAGTGCTTAATAAAACTTTTGCTTTTGTCTCATGTTAACTTCCTTTTGCAGTTTCCTCCATGCTACAAGGATATTAGTTTTTGGATCAGTGATTCCTTTACAGAGAACAACTTATGCGAAGTCGTTAGAGGAATTTCTGGGGATCTTGTGGAAGAGGTCAGTCTCTAGGTGGCATTCTTTCTGTTTTATATAATGAATTCTATTCTCATAATCTATATTTCTCGCTCTATTGGTTTTCTGAAGGTTGCTATGTTATAGTGAAGACTAATCATATTCTGGCTGTGGCAGGTGAAGTTGATTGATAATTTCACCAATAAGAAGGGTATGACCAGCCATTGTTACAGAATTGCATTCAGATCCATGGAAAGGTCGCTTACCGACGAGGAGATAAACCAGCTGCAGGTTTGGAGGATGTTTAAATATTCCTTTCTTTTTTCAACTTGTGCTCGTCGATTGATTGTTGGTGTACTCATACAAATCTGCTTGCAGTGGAATATTAGAGAAGCAGTGCAGACTAAGTTGCATGTCACACTACGATAAGAGCAGATGCACACGATTGCAAGTATTGTTATCTTTGGTGAGATTTTGCAATATCACATTTATAATATTCATGTTATTTATCTCCTAAGATTCAGATTTTGATGTAATTCATCTGGGAATAGCACCACTAAAGGAAGTAGAAAATAATAATGCTATGGGTTAATGCTCTCTTATTTATCTTGCTGATTCCAAAGGTGCATCCGAATCTGGTCTTGCAAGGATATAATCCTGCTTTAGTTTTCATCTTCAATTCGCTTCACTTTCGTGAATGTGGATAAGCTAAATGCGTTTGCAAGCTAGGGATTTGTTAAATACATCTTGCTATCTAATATGTCATTCATTTTGTGTTTAGAGCATAACAATACCACTAATTAGGATTGGCTATGTGGATACTTCTACACCATTGAGTGTGTTTAGGGCATAGATGGCACAATGTTATCAATGAGAGTGAAATGGAATAAATTTATCTACTACACCAAACAATGTCGATATTTCAAGTTCAAAGTGGAAGTTATAACCAAATATCCAGAAGAGTAGCGTCAAACTGACACAATCAAATTGTCAAATGACATATACAATTCAATGTTGCAAGTATATAAAAATGAAACTGACAGCACATATGTTGAATACAATTTTCAGCTTTCTAGTTACCATTTCTTTGTCTCCAACACAACAAAATAGGAATCAACATGCCTCATGCTACTTATTGAAGAATGCCGGTCAAGTCGATATGAATTATCTGTCAATGGGGAGATACTGAGCAAGCATTGATTTACTACTGAAAACAAACCATTTCAGGCCAAAATATCACGCATCAGTTTTTCAGGAGCTGAAAAACAAAAAAAAAGAATCATGTGAGACTCCTTAAGATATACAAAGCATATCAAAATATGATACATGGTTGAAGAGTTGACCTGGCAAATTTGTGAACAATTCGAATTGTCCCATTGCTTGCCTTATAAACATCTCGAGTCCGCTAACAACTGTGGCTCCAGATTCCTTTGCTTCCCTCAAAAGAGTGGTTACTTTTGGTGTGTAGACAGCATCAAAAACCAAAGAATACCACCTCAGTGCTTGCTGCAATTTCACAAATACATTTGATTATGGAATTTTTACTTCACGAGTTAATAGGATACAAGATATGTGAAATGCTCTATTCGCTCAAATTTTGAAATAGTGATTATCTCCTGGTTCCTTGAAGCATCGAGAATGAAGGTGGTAGGAATCTCGCCCACGATTCCATATGAAGGTTTAGTATACGCTAAAAGAGTATAACATCTCATAGGTGAATATAAAACCAAGAATTTAGTTTCAGACTGTAAAAGGAATTTGAAGTAGCAAAGACTTGGAAGGAGTAAAACCAATTTAAGGAGAATTCACAAACCTTAGAGACAGGGGTCTCATTAACATTAGGTTGCATTCCAATTGATGTGGTGTTTGCAAGAATCATTCCATTCTCAGGATGGAAATTTTCCAATTCAGCGAGGGTCAACGCTTGTGCCCCCATCAAATTTGCAAGCTCCTTTGCTCGTTCTGTGAATCGCAACAGTGGTAAAGAGATCCAAACAAGTACAATAACTGTATTTGTGAAACAGCATTACTGCTGATTCATACAAGGGTTGCACAAACTATAAACAACCTCATAAATGGATCACATTGACTCTTCTACTTGTAAATTACTATTCGCTATTCCTTTACATTTGGGACAATCAAAAATAACCTCTTGACAAATTAACTACATGGAATTTTATAGTTTCAGCTTTTTATTATAAAAGATATTAGCATATGGAACTTATTAACTAACAACCAACGTTGACCACATTTTATAAATAGGCTAAAGCAAAACTTAGATTTGGTAGCAATGAAATAAGTCGTTAAGCTGATTGAACATGGGCCTTCTTTGTCTCTCTAGCACTAAGTACATGCGTAAAACGGTAAATGAGGCAATCAATTTCAGAAGAAAATTTACCAAAAGTACGATTTGCGATCACTACTTTTGCTCCTTTTGCGTTAGCACCGTAAGCAAGAGCCTTCCCAGCACCACCAGCACCTATGACAACAAATATCTTACCAGCAAGGGGAGAACCAATTTTATCCTTTCCCCCTCCTAAACCTGTGGAATAATATAAACAGAAACTTCTCTAGCATTACTGATGAACAGCTACTTTCTGCATATAGCTTTTAAAATGTTGCAAACAAAAGTAGTCAATACTTGACACCTCTTAGTCCATCCTCGATTGCAGATATTGCACCAACATAGTCAGTGTTGTAACCAAATAATTTCCCATCAGATGCCCGTTTAACAATAGTATTTACCGCACCTATAGCCTGCAGAAGCAAAAAAAAAAAGAAAAGGATGTCATTTTGTAACACTTTATAGGGCATAGTTGTACCATTTGTCTACCAAGATGTATCACACCCATTAACTAACTGCAAAATCACCATTAAACCTGAAGCTATCCCTTACTTTTGCAATTGGATCAACCTCATCGCAACATCTTACTGCAGCTTCTTTGTGGGGAATCGTGCAACTGAATCATAGAACAGATACAATTAGTCAAGAGAAATGGAAATATTCATCATATTTAACCATTTATTGTGTAATAGCTGTCCAAGTAAAGACAGATGCTGTATTTTAGGAAATTGGGTAGTAAAAAATTTACCAACTTGTGAGATGACTCAATTTCTCATTGTCTAGTTATTATTTTATTGGTGTCACTTTTCCTCGTATATTTATATGTCAGCGCTTGGCCTCACTGTTTTCGCCCCTGGTATAATTTGTAGGGATTGAGTGTAAATTTATTTATTGGCCTTGGTCTAATGTTTCATGGCTAGTGTGACATTTAAACAATAGCATGTCTGTAGAGTCAATGATAAAGTGTTAAGAGAAGGTATGCAAAGTGACAAGAAAGTAATAAATAATAATGGAATCTGTCCTTCTTATGGATAAATAAATTAAAATTCCGTTTGAAAATTTTGTTAAAGTTGAATTATAAGAACACCCCTGGTCTTGTTGGATCAGTCATTCAAGCCTAGAGGTTATTTTTTACTTGTTCACTAATTTTCTTTTGACAAAGAAACTTGTGGTTCCCAAATTTGAATCCTAAAACTTTTTTGACTTTGCTAGGCTAGGCAAGGCTCCAACATAGATAATGAGATTTGAAACGGTCAAATCAATGCTTGGTAATTTGTTGTATTTTCATGAACCATAAATCATGCAGCTATTGCATTACTTATTTGGTCAATGAACATGATTCATCCGCCGAGCATAAAACACTAGAAATCTGAGAAATTCCCACATCATTCTCAATGATGGCAGATAATGCAGCAAGGACTTGCTATTTTAAACATTTTGCAGTCCCAGCAGGAAAGCTAGACAATGAGTCACCCAACTTTGTGGCATCTGTAGAGGGGCAAGAAGTATTCAGATTAAGCATTTTACTGCAACCTTCACATTCTAGTTACTTTGGCATTGTGGGTAGCTGAGCCTATAGTGACTTAGGAAACCTGTAATGACACAAAACAAGATGTGGTTCTCTTACAAGTGGTTAGATAGGTAGAAAACAACTTAAAGGGATTCAGTTCCTTGATCCATCTGCCTCCTAAAAACACATTATATATCAGACAATATCATCACTGTTTGAAGCAATGATGATAATTCTATTTGAGAGAACCATGGTGCAATACAATACTGATGCCATCAATAAAGTACGAAAACTTAAAATAAGCAAAATATAACCTCAAGAAACACGTGTCATTAAAATGCAAGTAGACAAGGGGAGCACACCTAACTTTTAGGGAGTATATGAGCTTAAATAAGCCGGTGGTTGCTGTATCTCATGTTCTTGAGCAATGATGAGGCATCATAAAGTTTAAGAACAGATATCGAGTGTTTGTTGCATCTCCCATTTCAGTTAGTGTTTGGCATGGTGCAGAGAATACCCAACACAAGGGTAGTGGTAGTGGTCAAAGTAAAAGATGACAATGACCAATAACCTTCAATAGTTGTGGACCCCTGTTCTAAAACTCCATCAAATGGTGATGGCAATCTTGTAATATTTTGAAATTAAATCAGTTTCTAAGATTTCACAGACTAATCGGTCACCTTTATGTCTACATGGCAGATTTAACCTTGTACCATTTACACAAGAGGATTAGATCTCTTCCATTGCATGTTTCACATATCCCTCATTTCTCTTTTAGACTCCAAGATATCCAAAGGACCAGTTTTGGAATTAGGCACATATACGAATGCTATAAGTAATTAAATATAAAATTTTCAATTGTTCATTCCAATGCCAGTGGACCAAAATTCCTGAGTTAAATTGAATGACGAGAATCAGGCTTGGCAGAGCTACTGCTGTACCCTTGTGGTCAGGGTGACAAACTGCAACATGTATGACAGGCAAGGAAGACATTGAGTAAACATCTGACAAAAGCACAAAGCATAAAAATCTGATCCGTGGCGAACATGTTGAGATAGGAAAAAAAAAATCAAAGAAATGATATCCATTCAGTCACTTTTATTTGAAAATGGAGATGTGTCCAACCACCTTTCCATGTCAAGGAGAATATTGAAATGCAATAATATTAGATGAAAGCTCTAAGATAATTGTGTTTGAAGCTTAAAACTAGGAAGCAGCTTATTTAAATTTCGAATCTCAATATGCGCCAATATAAAGACCCCCCCAAAATGAAGAGAATCACCGCTAATAAAGCAAAGTATGAATGAAGGCCTAGCATAAGAATATTACATGTGCAAAGAACTTCTATTGACAAAACAGCTAAAAATAAGGACTCTCAAAAAATAATGCACCCAGCAAATAAGGTAAAAAGCTTTCCCCAAGATACTTAACAGTAGTACCTGAATCCAGCAAAATCTGGAGATGAGTAAGCATTTAGAAAATTCTCAAGGTCATCCACTAAAAGTGGCACATAAACTGCATTGAAACCAACTGATTTGAATGCTGCATTATGCAAAATAGGGCTCTTGCTGTGGCCTACAGGTTTCCCAATAATCCCATAAACTTTTGTATCTTCTTGAATCTGCCTAATATTGTATACATTCAACAAGTCTGAGATTGTTGGCTGTCCAGGAGCTGATTCCTTCCCCGAGTCAAGAGTGCCAAAAGTTAGATATCCTCCAAATTTTGAGCAAAGCAACCTGGATATTAAACCTCTCTCCCCCATGACCAATCCTATCATTGGCACCTGTTATTCCTATTAATTAGTCAAACATATGATGTTCTATCTCAAGTCCAAGCAATATCTTATATTTACTTTGAATAAATAGACCATCATTCTCTCGATTTGTAAAGGAAAAGGGAACCAGTATCATAATGAGTAATGAATTTTGATCACCTTCAAAAGAATTTAAAAAGTGATTTATTTTGAAGAGCAGAAGGTAAACTTAACTATCATAATAATAATGGGAGATTTTCTTTCTTTCTTTTTCCCTTTTTTTTTGCTTAAATAACAATGAAATCAGAAGATAAGAACTACACCATGCATAATGTTTCAATTTCCCTTTTTCTACATATAAAAGAAGCATACGAATTGCAGATAGGCAGATTAAGGACAACTCAGAAGTGCTCTTCCACTAAAGAAAACAGGCAAATAGAGAAATATGCAGGGGCAATTTATAAGCTATCTAGATAAAGCCAATCATATCAACTTCAGGGGGCAATTGAAAAATGTAGTTGCAAGTATATCACTTTTTTTAAAATCAAAATTGCAAAACTAGTTCAACCAATTCGACTAACAAAGAATTAGTATTTCACTTGTGGCATATTATTGCTGAGGCGTTTGTACAGAATTAGTCCAACAAATTTAACTAACAAAGAATTCAGAAGTTAGTTTCTTATATCCTAAAAACTAAGACACGTTGTCCTAACTTATTGCCAGAAAACATTGATGTCCCTGGTTTACCATTTATAAACCACATAATAGAAACACGGTCATAATAGCAATGCACATACTGTAAGGTTATTACATATAAGTACTCTCATTATTGATATTGAACGAAATTAGAAAAAAAAAAAGGAAAATTTGAACCTTGTAGTATGGTCAAGCTTGATAGTTTATATCCTCTTTTGATGATGTTGTCACTTTTATTAAATAATAGTTTCAAGCAACTATTGATGCAGGAATATTCCAGTAGAAACAGATCTCGGTAGTAAAATCCAGACAAAGAAACATGCAAGATATGTTGAATTGCAGATTGATCTACATCCCAACATACAATTTGATGTAAACAGCAGAAAAATAACTCAAATTAGATTCAGGAATACTGATTCTAGTTCGCATTTTTGGTTTATCCAGATGCATTATCTTTTCATATCTGACCAAATAGGCCCATAGCAAATAACTACTTTCATTTAACATGACTCCATATTGCCATGAATGTGATGGAGTATACTAGAAACAGGACTCCCATTTTGATCTAAGAATGCTAGTTCACTACTATGCTATCTAAGAATGCCAGTTCACTACTAGGCACAATAGACCAACAAAAAGAAATAAAAAGAAGAAGATATGCGCACACCAACCGATTTAATTGCATCATCAATTTGTTAGCACTTACTTGGCAATGTACAATTACTTGAAACATGCGTGTGACATCAACGATGTCCACGGCAGTGGTTGCAATCTTCACTATGTCAGCTCCTACAGCTTGTATTGTTGCTACAAGACCGCTCAACTCCTCACTTGATGGAGTAGTTTGATAATTGTGAGAAGAAACAATAAGCTTGAAGCTCTCTGGTTTCTTTCCAGATATGAGTTTAACAAAGTTTTCAGCAACCTGCAAGTACAAAGTGTAAACATCTGCAGATAAGGTAGCTAGCAGAAGCCATACCATAACACTGACATTTCTTAATTAGTTCCTAGGAATCTTCAATTAGCACTGCAAATATCAAAATGCACACATCATTTTTCTTCCTGGTAATATTTAAATTCAGCATTTAGGTGTGTTGATCTAACTGTAGTCATAAACGTCAGTTTTGGTGCATTTGCTTGAAGAATATATACAATAGTGTAATCACCAACCTTAAGCTCAACGTCAACATACTCAGCTCCTAATTCCATGGCTAAGCATAGTGCATCAAATCGCACTTTGTCATCACCCACATATTCACCTCCTTCCCATTTTGGCCTAAGGAAGATAAAAATTTAAAGTTAGAATCAAAAAATAATAACATGAGTTCAGCACCATATTGGTTAATTATGCAGACAAAACAACTTTCCAGCATCCAGTGTAGAAGCGTTATTAGGACAAAAAGGCTTCAGATAGCATTCAGATTATGCACAATGAATCTTTAATTCTCTTTCTTTCTTTTTCCTTTTGTTTTTTTTTAATTAAAGCATGGGTATTCTTGCTTTCAAAAGGATTAGCTAAGGCTTCATCCAATCTGGCGAAGAAGTGTGTAGTTCCACCTTCCTCTTACGCATACGCTACTACAGATGACAAATGGAAACTGAAACAAAACAGATGAACTCGATCAAAAATCAATTTTGTGCGCAAATTATATTTTTGAAGTATCGTGTAAAAAAAAGCATAACAAGAGAAAAACAAATGAAATAGCACCTTAAACTGCTTCCTAAATCCCTCCTCTTTTCAGATCATTTAATAGAAAACAAACCAGAAAATTGAAGCCAAGAAGAGAAACCTAGCAGACCGAGCATAGGCCAAGCCCAAACCGGTGGAAAGATCGCCTACTGGATAATCCCACCGAGGGGAAACGGAACGGGCCGAAGACGAGAAAAGACCTGTAGGTGACGAGGGCCGGGAGTGGGCGGCCGCGGAGAAGGAGAGGGAGATCGCGGACAGCAACAAAGTCGGAAAGGTGGTCGAGCCGGATCTCAACGATGTCGGCGCCGCGGGCTTTGGCGACGGCCGCGTCGGCCACCATCTGCCCCACCGTCTTTGACACCAAAGGCACGCAAAGCAGCGTCATCTTCTCGCTCGCTCGCTCGTCGCATGCGATGCGGCTACCGATGGCAGATGAAGCAGCGAGAAAAGAGGAAGAGGCGACGGAGTGGCGGCGGCAGGAGTTTGGTGGCGCGATTCCTTTCGTCACACTGCGGGAGCGAATCCGAGGTGGCTAGAGCAAATCCAACGGTTGGATGCGCCGTCTCGGCCGACGGTTTTTTTTTTTTAATTATTAATTGCTAAATTTAATACAAATTTTTTGGGTGTATTTTATAAAATCTAGCAGATTTAATCCATTATTCATTTAACATATTATATTGTTTTTTTAAAATCAATTAACATATCAGTAGAACATGATCGATCCACTGATTTAAATTCAATGTTAAATATTAAAAAAAGGAAGAAAAAAAATATGATGGCTTTAATTATGTGATTTTAATATTTAAAAAATAAGTTAAGTTAGTTAGTTTGGTTGAATATCCCGTCCATATTAATGTTGAATTTTTGAAGAATCATCATCTTGTTGACATGGTTAAGCTTCAAAATTACCTCAAAAATTATGTGAAGAACCATTTAACATGAGTTAAATTTGTCTAGAAAGTTTAGTTTCAAAATCGTTAGACATCATTTCGTAAGGAATTTAGGTCAAATTTCTTCTTAGATTTATAATTTTATTTAAGATCTTAGTTGCAATTTATGACTCGATCTATTTTGGGCAGCCAAAGTTTACTTTTGCCTTTGAGCGTTGACTATTAGATTATAGACCAAATAAATTTAGATAGTAGATATAAGATTTTAGAAAAAAGATCAGATCGTAATCTATTATATATAATTTTACATTGCATTATACGATGATGATTTTGTAATTCAAATGGATGATTATAATTACAGGTTCTCCTACAAAGTAAGTCAACGACAATAAGCTTTATTTGTTGAGGTCAAAATTTGATTATAATCGAAGAATTTATTTTTCATGATACATCTAATTGGATTAAACTACTCCCATTAAAATTGTTAATCTACACATTAAACAATTCCAATAAATATGGGATTGACTATATGAACTCTCATATGTTATTGAGCTTTATCTTCTACTATATCATCATCTATATTTAAATAAATTTTATCTTATTTTATCTTTGTTAACTAAGTCTTCTTTGGTCTTTCTCATTCTTATTTGATTTACATATTTGTAATAATTTCATATCGCTTAACTAGAGCATTTATAGATTGTCTAACTACATGTCTATATCATCTTAAACGTGTCTTCTAAATATTTTACTCAATAGATGCAATATCAATTTTGCTCTAATATATTTATTTCTTATATTATCCATCATCGTATGTCCACACATTCATTTTAACATTCTTATTTTTGCAACTCTCATCTTCTGCTTATATGCTCAAGTCATAGCCAAACATTCAGTTCCATATAATATAACAGGTCCAACTGTCACTTTATAAAATTTTTCTTTAAGTTTTAAAGGTACTTTATGATCACAAAGAATACCTAATATTCTCTTCCATTTAAACTACCTTTGTCATATCTTAGGGGTATTACTCGCCATTCAAATGATGGAGGTACTCCTTAGTAACAATGTGATGAGATACATTACTGGAACAAGATATTTCAAAAATATAGTAATGACAGGAAATTTTTGAAATAAACAAGATAAAACAAAATATAAAATTTATTTATATTAGCTATATGCATGCATGACTAAAATATAAATCAACCAAAGTAAAATATGTTTATTACACCAAATCAAATTGCAATAAAATCCAAAGTTTGAAATCAAAGTGCAATAATGATAAAGAAAAAACAAATAAGCATTGCAATAGGATCAGAAAGTCAGGGGAATCTATAAGCAATGCGAAGGTAGTTAACAAAACACATCCTCTATCTATTAAAGTCTCACATTAGAAAGATATGTAAAAGATAATAAGCTTATAATTAAGATGAAAAGATATCTTATTGGTATAAGATATTTTGGGTATAGCCAAAAATAAAACTATAAGGGCTTAGACCCAAAGTAGACAATATAATACCATTATGAAGATAAGTGAAATTTATTTGGATTAACGATTAATATCAGAGCCTAGGCTGCGATTTCAATTTGTGGGTTTTGTGTTTCAAGATTTTCTTTTCCTTGGTTTTGGGAGTTCTTGAGTTTTGGGACCCAAGCAAGTTGAAGGACATCTTTGAGCTATAGAAAAAATAGTTGTCTTTAGTGGTCATTGTACTTTCCATGAGTAATAGGAAGTTATCACTATATTTTATTTGATAGGTACTCACTTATTTGGTCATAACAGGAAATGCTACCCAGTGAGATATATAGCCCCTACTCACTGTTATGGACGAGGTCGACCTTGAAAGCGATCGATTAACACTGT
>JBAMHZ010019361.1:0-19071 GCA_037177395.1 Alpinia galanga
GACCAAAACCAGTAAATACGATCGATTCGACAAGTTCCATAGGTGCTCACCGAGACGATTGAATCCAGTAACAATTATATTCCTGCACTTCTGGATCACGAAGACTGAAGATCTGCTGATGCATATATATGACACTCGCCTCTATCATTAGGACTGGAATTATTCATAAGAAGCTGGAATTTCATAAAATTTTGAAAAATGCTTGCATGTCACTCGTATCTCAGACATTATCGATGCAAAAAAGAGGTGAATTCGTCCTCCTCGATTTAGGAATATCTGTTTTGCAAAATGCTTGAGAAGGCCATTGGTTTATTGAGTTTCAAATCCTCAGCTGAGATTTCATGGTTCTTTCTCTGTAAGACGTGTAATTCAGAGCTTTTGAGTGTGCCCTAAGGCCTGATAAAGATACTGAATTAGGTGTCTCTGATCTGTTCAGATGTTTCCTTGATGACGCAAGATCTCGCAATGGCGGTATATCTTTAGTGATTGCATTCAGGGAGTTTTTTAAATCATTTACGGTAGATAACTAGTCCCTATCTACCAACGAAATGAATTATATTAAATGATTTGGCTACCAAGCGAGTCTTTTACTACTATATTTCAGTTTGGATGGTGACCAAGATGTGGCTCTCCAACAGGCACATCAGATTATATTCAACATAGTGGATTTTCAACCTAATAGATTATATTAATTAGTTATAATAATTATCACTTTTTATTAAAAAAAATTTAGTATTGAGATATAATTTTTTTAATAATAAATAAATAATCTTCTTGTTTTGTTTTGCCTAAGGTAAATCCATATTATAGTTTATGAACACTCGTAATTTTAAATGAAATGAACCTTTAAAATATAGATAAAAAAATTATAAAAAAAGTTTAAAATTATGAGAATAATACAAAATCTTTAAAATAAGAAATTCTAACTAATAGGATTTTAGGGTGGAATAAAAAACTCTTTTCGACACTAAATTGAAAAAAAAAACAGTAACATAGAATATTTCAGGATTACTTTGGAAATTAAAATTCTTTTTATTTTTTTTATATCTTTTAAAAAATAAAAATAAACATAGAGAATATATTCGGCACGAGTGCACTGATTAAAAAAAATATGCATCCAGAAAAATAATTTTAAATATTAATTTCACCAAATACTATAGAAATTTAGAAATATATATAATTATGAAATATTAAAACATTCAATTTGGCATCACATTAAAAAAAAGGCAAACGCAATGTCACACTCAGTCTAAATTTATTACAGAAGATGAATTAGTTGGAATTTGAAGAAACACATCGTATTCTCAAAGAAATAAATAGCATTTATGCAGAAGAGACATGACGTACGTCCCATTCATTTTCCTGATTATAATATTCGTTTTCATTTCACTTTCAAGAGATGAACTAATTTCAATAGAATAAAACGAAAAGGGAGGGATTAATTAATTAGTCAAAACCAAATAAATTAACTTAGATCCTAACGGCTTTTACAGTTTACTCTTAACAAGTCTGACATCGTGAGACGCACGTGCTCGCTAGATTCCATAATCTTCCACGAGGGGTGGACCCTTGTTTGTTGGTCGATGGATAAACACGATCCGACGCATGGGCCTCACAAACTGTTAATTATAAATTATATTTATATTTATATATATTTGCATAAATTGAAAAATTAAGATGTTAAATGAATCTAGAGAATGAAGAAAGCATATAGTGAAGCGTTTGTTTATGGAATTAAATTAATTTAAATTTCATGTAATATTTTTGAGTAAAATTGTTTTCTTACTCGGATACAAATTAGATAAAGTGGAAAACAAATTCTCACGAACAAATAATTGCTTCAATAGATGCTATAAAATTTAGGTGCAATAGATCCAAATTAAAGGTGCTATTATTTTTCACAATTTTAAATGTTTTGTCGATTTTTATTCTAAAAGATTCTATTCACCTCATGATTCTCATCTCTTTATTTATCACCAATCTGGTACCTTTTGGAATCATTTTTTTTTTAAAAAAATATTGTATAGATTTTCTTCTGCGAAGCTACGTCTACAGTGTACTTTCATTTCTTTTTCCAAGATGAAAAATCAAAAAAAGAAAAAGAAAAAATGTTTTATTTTTTATTTTTTATTTTTTATTTTTTATTTTGTAAGCTTCTATTTATCTTCCACCGTGTCATGTGTACCATTCACCCTCCAATTGTGGTTCTTGCTGGTTCTGCGTTGTTTCTCCATGGCTTCCGCCGTCATCGCTCTCCTCCTCTTGGCCGTCGCCGCGGCGGGCGCCTCGGCAGTGGACGTCCTCGCCCGGACAGGGCAGGGCTCGACGGAACGCAGCGACGAGGAGGTGAGGCAGCTCTACCTCGAGTGGAGGACCAAGCACCGCCCCTTCCAAAACGACCTCGACTTCGACGGCGACCGCTTCGAGGTCTTCAAGGACAACCTCAGGTACGTGGACGAGCACAACGCGGCCGCCGACCGCAGCGACCACGCCTTCCGCCTGGCCGTGAACCGCTTCGCCGACCTCACCAACGAAGAGTACCGGGCCAGGTACCTCGGCTTCCGGGCCAACTCCTCCCGCCGGAGCCAGAGGAGAGCCACCGGGGAGAAGGCCAGCCACCGCTATCGGCTGAGGGACGGAGACGGTCTCCCCGATTCCATCGATTGGAGAGAGAAGGGCGCTGTGGTCGGCGTTAAGGATCAGGGTAGCTGCGGTGAGCTTCTCCTTCTCGCGTGGACTTAATTCACTATTTTTAGGATCACTAATTAGTACTTGTGAAAGCATAAGAAATTACCATAAAAAAGAGAGAGAATCCATTCTAAATCTAAAACATCGAACGATCTGCTCGTCCTCTGCTCTAGCCCGGGCCTGTTTGTTGTGCTTTCTACTCGATTGGAGACGATCATATCGCAGACGAACTGCTTATGAAATATCGTCTTAATTTAATTTGGTGGTTTGGCAGGGAGTTGCTGGGCATTCTCAGCGATCGCTGCTGTGGAAGGCATCAACCAGATCGTCACCGGCGAGTTGATTTCTCTGTCAGAGCAGGAATTGGTGGACTGCGACACCTCCTACAACGAGGGCTGCAATGGCGGACTCATGGACTATGCGTTCGAGTTCATCATTCAAAACGGCGGCATAGACAGCGAGGAGGATTACCCGTACAAGGGCCGAGATGGATCATGCGATACTAACAGGGTGATGATCTTCGATCGACGCTCTTTTTTCCCGATTGGATAATGTGGATGACGACTCGTACAATTTTGTCACGCAGAAAAATGCTCATGTCGTTGGGATCGATTCGTACGAAGATGTTGCGTTCGACGACGAGGAGTCCTTGCAAGAGGCTGTTGCCAACCAACCGGTTAGCGTTGCAATTGAAGCTGCTGGCAGGGATTTCCAATTCTATGATTCGGTAAGGGACTTTGATTCACAGGACAAATAAAAATAATAAAAAAAATCTTTGTGTGAGAATCTTTACGTCGCTTCGAGTGAATAGGTTTATTATTTGATCTTTCCCTTTCTTTTGGTCTGCGGGACCCGCGATGAGCATCGTTGTCATTGTCCTTTTTTTATATTTATTTTCAATTTAATTCAAAGTGCTTAGGTAATTAAGTTCATCATAAAGTTGTTAGTACAATAATTAATTAGTTTTTATAATATTATAACAGTAATTAAATAATTATCGATAAATTTCAATAGTACAATTCTCTCATTTAATGTTTTCTGTTTTTTCCCCCTCCCAATTGCCTTGTTTTATGTGATTGGCAAAGAACATAACTGTAGTCGTATTTACTTTTAATTATTAAGGGAAGGGGTCTTCATCTTCCTCTAGAACGATTGAAAATGGGTAGCGCTTGCAGATGCTAAATTGATTATCGTGGCCTTCAAAAAACCTTCTTGAACCTCTGGGTTTTGTCTGTCTTCAGGGAATATTCACTGGGTACTGCGGGACGTCGCTGGATCACGGTGTGACTGCCGTCGGCTACGGCTCCGAGGACGGCATAGACTATTGGATCGTGAAGAACTCATGGGGCGACGACTGGGGAGAGGAAGGGTACGTGCGGATGGAACGAAACATTGCCTCCGCCGCCGGCAAGTGTGGCATTGCCATGGAGGCTTCGTATCCCATAAAGACGGGGGCGAATCCGCCCAACCCAGGGCCGTCGCCGCCTTCCCCCGACAAGCCACCCACCGTGTGCGACGACTACTACACCTGCCCGGAGAGCAACACCTGCTGCTGCGTCTACGAGTACGGCCGCTACTGCTTCGCTTGGGGATGCTGCCCTCTCGAATACGCCACCTGCTGCGACGATCACTACAGCTGCTGTCCTCAGGACTACCCCGTCTGCAATACCAGGGACGGAATCTGCCAAATGGTAAGGGCCGCTTTCCTGCAGTGCATCTGTCTGTAGCTAGGCTTTACTGCTGCCGTCTGACCTTGTCTGTTTACTCCTGATCGACAGAGCAAGAACAGCGCTCTCAGCGTGAAGGCCTCGAGACGGACTGCCGCCGTTCCCTATTGGGCTCGCCGTGGCTCCGGAGCGCTGAAGAGCAGTGCATGAGACGATGAGCTTCGGACTTCATGACATCATCGTTTACATGTCTATCAGCTGTATTAATTTTATGTATAATGGCACTTCTATTATCATGCGTATTATTGATATTGCACTGAACCTTTGGCTATGAATTGTTTATGTAGTTTGTAAGATCTTCGTAACTGTTTTGTTTATAGTTATTGATGTCTTTTTGGGCAGCACCAAATCTATATAGATTACGGTTAGAATACTAGCCATCCAACTACACGATTCTAGTGAACAAGCAGGGGAGGGGGGCATTTCGCCAAACAAACTGAGCTATCAGAATCTCATACATCTAGAAGACGCGTCTAATGTGAGAATCAAAGGCCAAATGATCGAGCACTAGGCAGATCTTGAACTTCGTCACCAGATTTGAGTTGCTCGTAGCTCCTCTTTTCTCGTTTTCGGAGACCCATGCGAGTTTTGGCATACCTAGGAATTTTGTTAAGAGAATAACTTGTTGGAGGGTCACTTGTCAGATAGCACGAGAACATCGTGATTATTAAAAAAAAACAAAAGGATACTCCAAGCGCATGCCCTCCCTACCAGACGAGTACAGAATGGTCCCTTGCAAATGATTTAAGGCACCTGTAGAACTTTTGATATCCTGCAAAAATTAAACTCCAAATCAGAAATTTGATGAAGGAAATAAAGGCAAAAGATTTGATACTATAGCACTGTAGCATATGTTAAGGGTAAACACAAATTATAATTGCTCAAAATATGAAGCTGCCGATTCTAGTTGGAAATGTTATGCATGACAAGAAACATAATGAGCAAACTCTATGCGCCTGTGTTTTTGAAATATTAGGTATGAGAAAAGGCAAAATTTTGCTCGGTGCAAAAAAAAAAACAATTGGCATAATTCTAGTTAGTGATTGGAAACGCAAAGCAAACAGGTTTAATTTGCATGTTAAGCACAGCACGCACTCAGCTTGATGACCATAGGAAGCAGAAACTTATGATTGGTAAACTAATAGTTGACGAACTAGCAAACAATTTACTGGTTACATTACCAGTTTCATTGCACAAACTGAAGTTTTAAAATTCATGGACTCAAGGAAAATGCTTCAAGAATATTAATACATACACTGCTCTAAGTTTATCACTCTGTTTAAGTGGAACAAAAAAATTAAACAAGGAATTATTTTGCCGGTAATACATGAAGGGTTAATGTCTATATTTAGGAACATATTGTCTTAAAGCGAAACTCCCTCTCAATCCATGTAGCAAAAATAAAGTCACTAAGTATATCATGATAAGCTAATCCGATCTAATAGGATAAGACTTGGTTGTTATTGTAATAGGTATATAATGACAATGCTACAATGTGTTGACAATTCACTATCCGAGCAATATATTTGCAGTCCATGATGAGAAGTCTATGGAGTTTTTAACTACCCCAAAGACTATCTTTCACTCTGATTCATACAAGAAAGTAGGAAACTAAAAGAAAAGAATGAAAACAAATTACACCTGTACAGAATCATTTACCAACTCAATATGGTAAGTAAATGGGTTTATTAAGTAGTACCTCAAAATCAACAAATGCAACAGGAACACTCTTCTTGTTCTGCATCTTCAATTTTAAAAAACCTGGGAATCTACACATCGTAGCCACATTGTCATAGGCACAGCAAGTAAAATCACGAGTTAAAGAGTACATTAACAAAATTGTAAAACCTTGAAAAAACTTGAGTCAACTCCTTCTCGGTACAACTTGGACCCAAATTAGACACAAAGAGTGTTGGACATGGGGGATTAGTTTCAGTAGCATGAGTGGATGAATTATTCTGTGAAGAAAAGGAGAATCCATGTCATTGTCACACAACAGTTAACTCATGAAGTAAAAGCACGCATTGTAGGTGTTGAATAATGCACCAACTGAAAGATGGAGGAATCCTTCATGATGTTGTATCGGAATAAGTACTAAAAAGACCTTACAAAGATGAGCATCTAAAGTTAGAAATGTCAACTAGTAAGTAGAATTCAAGTGTGCAGGCATCTAAATGATATTTGGTTGATGAAAGAGGTTAAAATTTTGTTTGAACCAAGCTTCTTCATGTTCTGAGTTACATGAAGACTATTCTAAGGTTCAATGAAATTCGATTTATTACAACAGATCAACAGAAGACAACTTTTCTTGAGATGAAACATTCATGTTAGAAGAGAGATTTGATTGGTTCATCTCACAGCCAAATGCGTCACAAGGATGAACTCTGAAGCAAACTGATGAAATACAGTTTATATTAAATTAAAGAAAAAGTTTTGTAATCTTCTAGCCTTAGTCTAAATAAAACCAAAACATCCATAAACATGACCATACAAACCAAGTTACAGTACAATTATAATGTATTTTCCAGATAAATCTACAAGGAGAAAAGGTGTTTTTCCTGTTCTCATCAATGGCAATAATTTAATCCAAATTCCCCTTCATAAGCTTTGTGAAATTAGATTGGTTTGAAACCCCTATTTTCACCAAAGATGACACAAGACTTATGTTCTCTCTGACAAGAAAAACTAGAGTATTACTGTATGATAATTGAGATGCAACTCACCAACTTATTATGCTCTGAATCATAAGCCAATTTTTGGTTCCTGCAATTAAAGGAACAAGATATTTGTCAGTCATATGCCTGAATAAAAATCAACTGAGCTACAATCATTTAAGTCGCTCGCTACTTGTTCAGCATTTTCATAGCCTAGGTGCAGTTATGTATCATTACCAAGGTGCTTTACAAGTTTAAATATGCCAAATTAAGCATAAAATCGTGCTCAAAGTAGTGTGCATAACCTTTGTGTGGAGGGATAACCATTCAAGCTGTAAGGAGAATAAACCATTCCAGGCATGTGGGTGTTGCTTCCAGAACCTGCTAGTGTGAAGATTGTGCCAAAACGTGTAAACGTGAGCTTTTGAGGAATGTGTACCTATGTGAGGAATTATTGCAGCTACATCTAGAATTAAGCTAAAATATTTAAACCAATATCATACACATTAGTGCCAGTAGAGTATGTCTCAGTTACATTATCAGGTAGCACTGTGGAGACAGATTACTGAATGCAGATAAAATAAGATGGTCAACCCAACAACTATTTTTAGCTGCTAGCAAAGAATGGCTTCTATTACCAGAATCTCGAAAGTCTCTTGAATATGCAGCAGACACCCTGACTCTTCTATCAGAAGAATATGCGCTCTCATCTGCTCAATGAAGAAAAAAAAACAAGTTCAGGTACCAGAAACTAATATTAGGTGGTCTATGTGTTAAATAAAAAATGATGAAACAATGCACCTGTTCTTGGACGTTTGGACCTAGAGTTAGATTTTGCAAGATCAATGTGAAGAGTTGATTCTCTTTCAAGGTCAAACACCAATCCCTGTAAGTCATCATTTGACATTATGATTTGATAAAAGTAGAAAATAGATAGAATCAATTTCTTAGAGGTAAAATGGTATTGCATTGTGTAAAGATCTGAAACAACCAATAAATAAAATACATCAACTAACTATACCATCTACATATACCTCCTAATTCTAACAATCTAGCTCTTGATATCTAACTTTTTAAACAAAAATAGAACTCTGATGAGTACAAAATGAAAAAGAAAAGGCACTCTATAAAGATGCCGAAGAACAACTACTTGTGTAACAATTGAGAAACAAGATGATGAAACACTCTGGACTAATCTCCAAAAGAGTTGACAATTGAACTTGATGAATGTACAAACTAACTTCTAAGAGTATAATTTTCTTGCTGAATGTCTAAGAGAAAAAATATAGATAAGAGCTCTAATATCCATTCTTGTGATGGGAGGTTAATATCAGGAGAGAGATCAAGTCACATTTGATATTAGCCTAAGAGATGAGAAGATGTTGGGAAGCAGAATAAATGATGTTATGACATCTAATGGGGAAAGAAAGATAAGAAAACACAATGATCCTGGAAGAGAAATGGCAGAAATTATCTTCTGATATTGCAATATACAAAGAGATTGATTAAAAACATAGCGCTAAAGGTTGAAATTTAGGGTTTCAATATCTAAACAGAGAGAAGTTGCACAAAGAGACTGAGTTTTCAATCTTATTGCGTGAAAGAGAGATGTTGAGAGAGACAGAATGAAGCCTAACATCTATCTTGGCAGAAAAGAGAAATTGGAAGAGATAAAAATAATCTAAGGGTAACTTTCAAAATGCCATTAAGGTTAAATATCTTTTTTCAAAATGCCTTCGAGATTCCATTGATATTCAAATACCCTACTTTTTCATTTTGCTGTCATAATGTCCCCTCTCCAATTAACAAGTGAATTGTTCAGGTGTTAATTTACATGGGTAAAAATAGGTATTTACGTCTTAGGGAGGGAGCATTTCAATAGCAAAATCAAAGCATTGACAGCATTTTGACATTTAATGAAACCTTGAGGGTCTTTTGAAAAAGTTATTAAAGGTAGAGCGATCCTTGGGTAATTTCCCCAAGTTTTAATGAAAAAATTCTCTCTAAAATTTTATGGTGAAATTTAAACTCTATTGTTGCTTCAACCTAAGATAAAGAAGATAAGAGAGGAAGATGAAGTGATACTTCAAAACTAAATTGAAAAGCTAGAACATTGACATCATACTTCACCAATGTTGCTACTCACTTATTTTGAGAAATATATATATGTAATTTCTGTCATGATCTGTCCTCTTTTCTTAATCTATGTTGCAAGAGAATGTGAGTAGAGGAAAGATCTATAATGACCTCACAAACAAATGAGGGTAGGGAATCCTAAGAGGGATGAGGAGATGTGTAAGCCATGGATATAGTTAAGATGGTCAAACTTGTCATAGTGGTTTAAAAGGTGGAGGACAAGAAGGGAGCGTCAGCATAAATAATCACATGTGGTCTCTTAAGTAGTGGACAAACACCTTTAAAATTATCAGGAACTACAAAACATGACAAGAGAGAGGGAGAGAACATAAATGAAAATACTGGGTACACATTAGATAAGTATTAGGAACTCAATAGCAGTAACCTGCAACAATGACCTAATGCTGGAAAGAAGAAGCAGAGGAGTAGGCACAGCTAGTTGGATTTTGTTTAAATGGACTAGAGATGGCGCACGTAAGGAAGTGACAATTGTGGGTGAAGAAAGATGACGGCATGGTGCAGGGATGCTACTATTTTTATGTTGTAAAGCAGGGGCTAGAGACTGTTCACACACAAGTTTTTCTAACAAAAGGGGATGACTCAAGATTTGTCGGCACACAATGTTGAAAGGGAGTTTTCTACAAACTCGTGATGATGGTAGAGATATTGTGAGAGTAGTATTGCAGCATGCTGAATGGAAGTTTGAGGACAAAACAAATCATCAATCCATGTACAAATTGGATCTGAAATGTAGAGAAAAAGAGAAGTGCATACTTGGAGGAGAAAGAAGGGAAGATTGTGGCAGTAAACTATAGCTTTCCTGTGACAAGATTTAAGAAAAAAACTTAAACCTAAGAGAGGATCCACTCTGATATACAGTCGCTGTGTTGTATTTTCTAAAGGGATTCATCGAACTTACACACATAGGACACTGACAAAATTGGCAATGACTAATACTCAATATGGAACTAAACAATTAACTCTACTAATCTCATACCTAGATGGACTAATAAATTCTGTAGCTAGACAAGTTAATTTTATTACCGCTGAAGTGGCAGGCTGAAAGAAACTCTATTGAATTTAACTAAAATGATTTAAAAGACATGGATATTATAAGTAACACAATTTTATATATTCAACAGCAGGATAAGATGCGCGTAGCCAACCAAAATAGATGAAGAGTAACATGATTTTTTTACTGTATGAATAGGAAATTTGATCGGACAGGCACATGAGTTGCATAGTCACATATAAATGTTCCAGAACCAGCAGCATGACAACCACCAATAATAGATACATATTCACATATCCAATAGCTTTAGACAATGAGGGAACCAAATAATATAGACAAATAAGTAGGTTATACTGGGGAAAAATAAAGAATATTCATCCATTTAAAAAGTTGCCATACTATACAAGAATTGAATGACGTTAAAAAAAATTAAAGGATCATTAACCACATTTTACAATATTGAAGTTGAAAAGTTGATTAACAATAGAGAAAATCAATTGAAACAATGTTGCTGAAAGTATCACAAGGCAAACTCGATTAGCATATGAAACATAGATCTTATAATGTATGCCTGAGTTGACATATAATAAGTTCATTTTCTTTTTCAAACAAGGATTCAGAAACAAATTATGCTTAATTGTTGAGTTTTGAAAAGAAATGAAATTCTTGAGACACCAACTCAATTAGACAATAAAAAAAAATCATTTAGAAATTCATTGGCAACAAAGCATATCAATTTCATACATTTAGGGAGTGCATTGCAGTAAGCGCTGATTGTTGATCAGTAAAGACAACAAATGCATAAGCCTGTGACATAACAAAGGATAAAATAAATTAATCATGATAGACACAACAAATAAATCATGATAAACACTCTCCTGCAAAGGGATAGAAGCTGAAATACATGAAAACTGACAGAAGGAATTTGCAGCTTGTAACCTTTTCTATCTCAGTAAGGAAGAAGATTAAAGACCACACTTGCTTTCACTTCTATTATTATAACCTTTACAACCCTAATAAACATTAACGGAAGCTGTCAAACCAAATGCCATGCAAGGATCTTAATCATATTTGTCTTTTCAAAGGCTACAATCTAGAGGTAAAGATACAACGTCAGTAACGTTTATTACTATATGTATAATTTATACAACTATTCCTGAAAAACTATTCGAAACTATCCAAGGTCAAATTGGGATTAATGAATGCGGCTAGTAGTGCCTTAATTTGATATCACAAAGTCAAACCACTTGATATAAAAATCATGTGGTTAAAGAAAGAAAAAAAGATTCAAGAACATCCAAGGTTGAATTGGGATTAATGTCATGCAATTAGTAGTGCCTCAGTTTGATATCACAAAGTCGAACAACTACATATAAGAGTTCTATGGTTCAAAAAATTTGATTACATAATCAACATGACTCCGCTGTAAAAGATCACACAATCTTAACTTCACTGGCACAAATTAAAGGCCAAGTTCATCCTTTATCTTCTTGCACTAATACTTAGGATAAATACGACATTAACCATATTTCAGATCGAATTGAACGTGGCGAATCAAGACGAAGCACAAGGTTTACTTAGAGAAACATTGCTATTTCCAAGGGCACTCCGAGCAAAGAGATCTGTTCTCAGATCCTCGGGACAAGAATTAAAAGTAAAATTTTTATCATGAAATTATTAAAAATTTCCCTTAGGATACATAGTGCTAGTTTAAAACCCTAATCTCAGAGGTCGCCAAAGACCCCAAAAACCTAACAATATGAATAGTGGAAAATAAGAGAAGAGAAATGAAGAATACGCGGACCTGAGAGGACTTGCCGGAGCTCCTAAGCTTCGCTGATTCGTAACCAGAGAACTCCCGGAAGAGGTTATATACTTCGCGGATCTTCACGTCGCCAGGGAGCCCAGCTACGAAGAGGGTCCGAACATCGTCGAACGACGGCTGGTCTGCAGACTCTGCGTAGGAGCCTCCATAAATGGGCGGTTGGTGAAGGGTGTAAGGCGGGGAGCGGTGCGGCTGGTGCAGCGGGGGTAGCGGCGTGCGGCTGTAAGTGTGTGGAGGAGCTCCGTGAGGCGGAGGAGAAGCGTGGACCGGAGGCGAAGGGTAATAAGAGTGGTGTCCGGAGGTCGGAGGTGAGCGGTAGTAACCGCCGGCGGCGGCGGGTGGGCGGTAGTAACCGGCCGCCCTGTCGTCCATAGTCGGCGGAAGAGGTAACGAGGACGCTATGCGCTCAATGGCAACGATCGCTTAAACGGGCCAAAATTTATAGCAAACTCCAGCGATCACAAAGCCAGGCCTGGGCCGCGATAAGGCCCATTACACGCCTGCCCATAAACGTTCATTTCAAGAGAATATTGTATTTTGCCCCCGCATTGTTTATTTTTAGCATGAAACTCCTCTATATTTTGTAATTATCACAAAGCACGATTTATGAGACTGTATTCCAACTTAATTAAGCACTGCTACATATTCAATGGAGTGTCCTGAGTATATCATAATTAATGCTGTTCTTCCTATTACTGCACTGATCACTATCACTTTGGGCAAAATGTGATCAGATTAGATGGAGTGCAAATTACGGTGTATCACCTTGCACATCCTCCCTCGCCAAATCGTGTTGACTTGGAAGCAAAGACGCAAACACGGTGTCGAGGAGAAGATAAGGACAGAGTCTGGTGCACGGAATTTAACTGCATTTTGTTGGCAAATCTTTGTTTTACTCTCTTTTACTGTTACTGCATCAGCAGAGGACAATTTGTTCCTCTGCACTTCCTGTCGTTGATGTTTGAAATCTGAATTATCTGCCGTTGTTCATCCTTTTGCCAAGAACATGAATTCAATGTTACCAGTTCAAGAAACCAGAACAAAGCCAAAGAATCAAAGGGAAAAAAAAAACAACTATCTGTTTCTTTGGTTTTCAAGTGTTGCAAAAATCGTACTTTTGAACAAGCTTTGTTAACTCACAGAGATTAAAGGTTTATGAGAAAGGAAAGATTTTTAGAACTGAAGACAAACACTTGAGAAGAGGTTAACAGCAGATGTCAATCCACGTCGGAGCTATCGGGACTCGGAGCAAGGTTGAGGTCGGGGTTCTTGGCCGGCCGCAGGCGCGGACTTTGCGGCGGCGGCGGTGGCGGTTGCGGGGGATGGGGTGGAAGCGGGACAGGACGCAGAGCGGCGGCGTCCACCCTGGCACCCACCTCGATGGCTTTCCTCCGGATGAAGGCGGAGGAGGGCGCGGCGCCGTCAGGGCGGGAGTCATCGAGGGCGAGGACGTGTTCGGGGAAGTTGAGGCGAGCGGAGCTGCCGCGGAGGAGGAATACGGCCGTATCGTAGGCTCGTGCGGCGGCGAGGGCGGTGGAGTAGGAGCCGAGCCAGATGCGCGACCGCTTGTTGGGCTCCCGGATCTCGGCCACCCACTTACCCCACTTCCGCATCCTCACGCCCCTGTACTGACGCCCCATGCCGACTCCCCTTGCCGGTCTTGATGGACGAGGTAAGGATGGTGGCGACGGAGGCTCCACGGCGGCCTCGCTGGCGGAGTAGCACTTGCCCTCCATCTTCTTCCCCTTTCCCCCTCGTCTCCGTCGGACTTGGTCCAAATTTTGCAAATTTAAGGGAAAGGAGGGAGGGTTTCAATAAAAATGAAGACCTTTTGCACACTTACTCTCGTAATAATATAAATAACACAATCACCCTTGTAAATTTCGAAGCATCAGGCATTTCTCTAATAAGTTCGCTTGCATATTTTTACCCATTCACCCTGGAAATCTTGAAAATAGCGTTGGCAACCTTTTCAATTTTTAAGGTACCATTAGGTGGGTCGGCGTTTCTTTAACAAGCTCCTGCATATTTAAAATTTAGCCAAGCGTTGAATTTTGGGGTGTATTTAATTACCTAAATAGATAAACAAATCGTTATAATGACAAAATTGCAGACGAGTTAAGTTTTTACTCGTATAATGTCCATCCAAATATGTTAAAGCTAATGTTTATATCCAGGAAGGGGAGAATGAAGAGAAAGAGAGAACAGAGGAGGGGAAAAGGACCAAAAGTTATCGTTGGATAAGGAAAAAGGAAGGGGGAATAAATGAAGAATTTAGGGTCTGTTTATTTGCTGGAATTTTTTTTGTGTGGAGAAAATGACTTCTCCTCTTGTGTTGGATTTGTTGATAAGATTGAATGAGATTTAACTCTTTCCTAGTTTTCCCTCTCAAAAATCTGGTTGTGTTAGATCTTGCAGCATCAACTAACCTTGGTTTTCCTACTAGGAGATAATAGTGCATTATTAGCATTGATAGAGGAAAAAATAGTCAGAAAAATGAGATTTTTTAGGATTCTGAAACTCTTCTGCAGAAGTTTTACCTTCTAGTTCTTATTCGCAGTTCAGATTCAGATGTGGGTTTGGCAAAATTGATAGTTTTCTTTTTGGAACTTGGAAGCTAATTGATAATTAATATATTGGTGGAGCAGAGGTTTTTTCTGTGTTTGCAATTCATCTTTGTGCTGATGCTGAAACACTGCCATTGATTTGTTTCACTGCCTCGGCATGCATTCTCACTATTTGCCTCTGAAAGTAGAAGACTTTGGTCTCTCTTTTTTTCAATCTGTTATCGAGGGAACTGGATTTTTTTTGTTGTCTATGTTCATAATTGGAGCAAATAGAGATTGATGTGAGATTTAACATTGTTTTATTTAATATATGATAGACATTCAGTAGATGGTTTGACAAAGTGACAATGAGTTGGCCCCATCCCTTGATGGTGATTGGCAGCCTCCAAAAAATTGCTATCAGTATTACAAAAAATGCCTTTGGCTTCTCATCTAATAAATCTCTTTTCTGTTTTTGCAAGGGAAAAAAAATTGGAAATTGTTTCAATGATATGATTTTACTTGCATGGAATATGACTCTGATCTTTTTTCTGCACTGAGAAATTTCAGATATTCTCTCTTGTTTTAATTTAACCTTTGGTGGTTGTTCTATTCAAGTGATTGAGAGAGAGTCGATTGAACGATTAATTTTGAGAATGCTTCTTTTTTTCATATAAAGTTTCAATCTTTGCACGAGTTTTCAGAGCACAACACTTCAACATCTACTCTTTTATATGGATGTTAGATTTCACTTCGATACTTGTTTCGACACCAACTGTGATCAGCATTCATCCATTACAATCTGTATTCGTCTAAATACTTAAAGGAAACAAGTACTGATTTCTAGCGAAAATCAAAAATATAAATTAAAGCAGAAACTATTTCCCAGATGATTCATAAGGTTGGAAGCACCATCTGCAATGGCGATTTCCCGCGAATCTTGAAGCGTTTGGCTGCTGCTCTCAACACTCTCTTCCATCCCTGCAAGATGCGATTTTTTTCTCTCTCTCTTATCTCAATGAAATCAATCTTCTCATAAACTAAGTTCCAAAGTGGCCTTACAAGTTTAGGAGAAGGGATCGGAGCGAACTCCAGGTTCTTCCCAATCGCGCACCGTTTCTTCTTGCGCTGCTTCTTCTTGTCGGAGAACTTTGCCTTCACTTTCCGGAGGGTCACTGGGGACCCAGACAAGAGATTCTTGCGGGTCCGACGGCAGAGGAGCGGCGCAGGGGTGTGGCGGCTGCGGGGGAGCAGCGGCGACCAAATGCCGCTCTGGGAGTATTCGAAGTCGAAGGCGGAGTTGTCGGGGAACTTGCCGACGAGCTCGCGCGACATGGACGGCTCTAAGTACTCCACCGTGATCACGCGCTCCTTCACCATGTCACTCGGAAGCGGAGGAGTTAGGCGGCAGCTAGCGGTGGTGGCGGTGGAGAAGGAGGAGGAGACGAGCGGAAGGAAGTAGGAGGAGGAGTGACCGTTTGCTTGTTGGGATGCGGAACAATTCGACCGTTGGCAGGTTGGGATTTGATATTCCTCCAGGGGGATCGTTCACGTGGAAACCACGTGGAATCTCACTCGCTGAACTCGATACAAATTTTAGTATTTCAGTAAAAACATGTTTTTACACGCTTTTTGGAGCAAAATATATATAACAGCATTAAAATTTCGATATTTTTAAAAATTTTAAAAGGCACACTTAATTTCTATGTTACCTTTTTTTGCCAATGCTATTTTTTTTCCTTACAACTCTTTTCTTTTCTTTTCTTTTAAATTAATTTTTTTTCATTTGATATTGATACTGATAAAAATCATCATCACCATATGGTGTGATACTGATCTCTTAGAGATCAGATCAGCACCACCACATATGGTGTTGATTTTTACCAGTATCATAATGTAGTATTGATTTTTATTAGCACCATAATGATATTGATTTCTAAATATCAATACTATCGTGATGTTAATTTTGAAAATCAACACCACAGTAGTATTGATATGTGTCAATTTTTTACTTTCAGAAGTGAAAACTTTTAATTCAGATATCAGAATGAGGTGCAATTTTTTTTTGAATTGTATGTACATTTGTTACTAGGTGAAATCTATGATAGTCTAATTTTAAGTCTAAAAAATAGTATTTAAAGTTTTTTCTAATCCACCATTAAGGGGTTTCAATCAAAACTAATAAATGAACCTAAAAAGCTTCAATCAAACTCATTCCAAGTTATATGGATTTCTGAAATGTCACAGAGTATATATGTGCCCAAAAATAGCAATTCAAAATCATTAATAATAGTTATCAGAATTTTTTTAAAGTTTATGACTTTAAGACAATTAACACATATATATAACTTATCATAGGGATATCAGAACTAGACATGAACATCATAAATACCTTCATTGTACTATCCTCTTTTATTACATGTCAACTTTTCAAAAATTCAAATCCTCTAAGCCTATTAATGGTTTTCGATCAAAATTTATTAATGGTCCTAAAAAACTTTAATCGGATCCATTTCAACTCTTATAAATTTCTACGGTACTCAAAATTTTAAATATGCTCTTCTTTACTATTTTTAAAAATTAACATCACAGTTTAACACACCAGTGCTCAGTGCTGATGTTTTAAGCTGTGAGCACTGGTGTGTTAAGTTGTGATGTTGTTTTTTTATAAAAAAAAAAAATAAAGAAGAGTATATTTAGAATTCTGAGTACCGTAGAAATTCATAGAAGTTAAAATGGGTATGATCGGAGTTTTTTAGAACCGTCAATGAATTTTGATTGAAGCTCATTGATAGGCCTTGGAGATTTAGATTTTTAAAAAGTTGACATATAATGGAAGAGTATAGTACAGTGAAAGTATTTATAGTATCTATGTCTAATTCTGACATATTTACAATAAGTTATGTGTATGTATATATCAATTGTCTTAAAGTTATAAAATTTAAAAATATTTTGATCATTACTGTTAATGACTTCAAGCTGATATTTTTAGACACATATAGACTCTATGACACTTCAAAAATCTATAGTAGTTGGAATGAGTTCAATCAATGAGTTTTGATCAAAATCCCTTAATAAATTTGAAAATACTTTAATACTATTTTTTTTTACTTGAAACTGGACTATCATAAGTTTTACCTAGTAATAAATGTACATATCTGAATGAGCTTTGATTAAAAAAAATAGCACCTCGTTCTAATATTTGAGTCAAAAGTTATAACTCTGAAAGTAAAGAATTAATACATATCAGCATGATCTTAGTATTGATTTTTCGAAACCAACACCATGATGATGTTAATATTTAGAAACCAGCACCACTGTAGTATTGATAAAAACTAGTATCACATTATGATACTGGTAAAAATCAACACCACTATATGGTGCTGATCTCTTAGAGATCAACACCCCACAATGGGGTGTCGATTTTTATCAGCATCAATATCAAACAAGAAAAAAATTAATTTAAGAGGAAAAGAAGAGTTGTATGTAAAGGAGAAAAGAAAAAATCAATATCGGCAGAGAAGTAACGTGGAAATTAAATAGTCTTTCAAAAATTTTAAAAATATAATATATTTTTAAAAAAAAATTAATTACTTTACATACAACTTTCATAAATTTTCATTAAATTTTTCATTGTGATGGTGCAAATATAAAAATTTGAAGTACTTTCCAGTGTAAAAAATATTAATTTTTTGTTTTATAAAAGCCATTGTTAGAGCAAAGAAAAAGCTAGTGTTGACACATATTATTGAGCCATAGTGAAACTTCCCGATAAAATTAAGGATTAATTACATTGGTAATTAACCTTTCAGTTGATACTCTAATTAGTTCACTGAAGTTAAAATAAAAATAATATTTTTATTAAAATTCCACTATTAGGTATTAATACTCCAATTGATTGCATGA
This sequence comes from Alpinia galanga, assembly GCA_037177395.1. NCBI lineage: Eukaryota > Viridiplantae > Streptophyta > Magnoliopsida > Zingiberales > Zingiberaceae > Alpinia > Alpinia galanga. The sequence goes on from JBAMHZ010019361.1 coordinate 18,495, forward strand.
AATGCACTGCTCAACCACCAATAATGCTCCAATCTATTCATGCGTAGATGAGTCAAGGGTAAATTTTGTATTATTCAAATTTGTTAGATAAGTTATGAAGTTTAGTCTAAAATAAATTAAATCGTTGAAATGATTTTTTTTATAAGTTTAGTTTGATTTAAGTTTGTTCATTTAAATGTTATCATGTTGTTATATTGAAATTGTTTGGTCATTTAAATTTTTTATATTTTTAAATTTATTTGATTCGTTAATTAATTTGATATTACAAAATTGTCTATTTGGTTTTGAGAGTTTTTTTATATCTATTTATAAGTATAAATTTGATTAAAAAAATTATTGATAAACATAATTCATAAATTTTATTTGTCAAATTGAATTTCAAATTTGTTAATTTAATTTAATAAATTATTTAAATTTATTCACTTAATTAACCTTATATATATTAAATAAATATAAATAAATTCTTATCAATAGAATACTAAATTTGTTCGAACGACCTCATTATAAACTTTATAAGATACCATAAAATACAATTTATTGACAAACAGTCTTTCTAATATAATATATATTTATATAT
>JBAMHZ010019469.1:3987-19070 GCA_037177395.1 Alpinia galanga
ATTCGAAGCGCTTAGGTATCCAACTCTCTAACCGGCATTGGACTTGGTCCAGCTTGATCTATGAGTCGAGCCGAGCCGAGCCGAGCCGAGGTGGTTCAACTTCGGTGCCGAGTCTGACTCATAGATTTATTTTTTTAATTAAAAAATAAGTGAAAAATCAATTTTTTATTTTTAATTATTTTATTTATTAAAAAATTTTTCCTTGGATACTATTTATAATTTATAAAACATTTTTATCAATCGATTTTATAATCCAAAAATAAATCACAGTAGATTCGATCCTGCCGAGCATTAATTAACGTGGTGGAAAGACAAACGTCCTTAGTATTTATAATGCCCTAAAGCATTAACAGAAATGTTGTACCGTCGCGCGGTGCCCCGGCATTGATGCTCGCACTCATTTTGGTCGCTTCTACCTTTGACGCAAATGGCTTCTTCTGAGGGATTGCTGATATCCCCCTCGGCGGCCACGGAGGCGGAGGAGCTGGCGACGCCGCGGCGAATGCAATGGGAGGTGGAGTTCGCTCGCTTCTTCAATCTTCCGCGGTCTGCCCCTCCGGCTGGTCTCCGGTGCCTCCCGAAGGGCAGGAGACGCTTCAATGGAACATGGATCTCCTCGAAGTCCTTAGCCACTCTCCTTGTACACGAGCCAAATCTGCACTCCGGTCCAGTGCTCTCCGTCACCGTTCCAGCATTAGCATGCGCTCTTGTTCGTCTTCTAGTTTCTTCGTCTTTGCATGGATGTCTAGGGTTATGATTTCATCATTAACTTTTTTCTTCTTCTTGTCATTTATTTGCTATTTACCTTTACCACAGTAACTGCGCCTTTTGTCTAAAATCGTAGCTGACTTAATTCTCTGTTCTCAGAGCTTCGAGTCTTGTCTTTGCTCTGCATGACCAGTACTGCTATAGGCTTATAGCGCAGTAGCTCATACTTAGCAACCCTAACTGATATTTTAATTGAATACTAAACTGGCAGCCAATTTTCTCCTTAGGAGGAACACTATGTTTCAAATCTGATCTTCTCGTGGCCGCAAGTCTCATGCGTTCCTCTGTGCCCAGTTAGAGGCAGCAGGGTGGTCTTCGCAAGTTACACGGATTCATTCATCCAGGCAAGTTCATTCGTTTTTTCTACTCTCTGATAAGTTGTTTTCTGACAAAGAAAAAATCTAACGGAGTTCCGAAATCAGCTAGCAGAGTTAAAATGATGAAGGGACCTAAGAACCCTGGCAGATAATTTGTTCTCGATGTATAGAATTTGTTTTTGTTAGGGTTTCTTTGAGCTTCTACATATCTTCATTCAGATGTAGGTATTCAAATTTCCAGACTGAACTGGTTTGGACTTTGGTACAACCAACATTATCTGGCCTTAGATCTTTGCTCCCTGTCATTGTTTATGGCATTTCAATGTCGTTGCATTATATCTTGCTTTATCTCAAGTTTCGTCTGCATTTCATTGTTGAGAAAAAAATATTTTTAATCTTGCAAATGTTGCAGCTTCAGAAGTTTGCTATGCGGTTCTCAACATGTTCTGATGCAGAATCATTCCTTGATTTTGTAAAGGTGCAGAGTCCATGTAACCTCGTTCTTCTTTTCATGTTAAATAAGTTATGGTTAAAGCACAATCCTCCGTATATTGATTTGTTTTAGACATTCGCTTGTAATGTCTTCATTTTTCAAAGCTCATGTTTTCTCAGGAATTTGTATAACTCTGACAAAAAAACACATTGCATAAATTATAATTAAGCAGATTGACAAGCAATAAAAGTTAATGCTACCCAAGTGTCCTGGGAAGTAGACTGTGAAAATGATTTTTTTTTTAAGCATGGAAAGTAGCCCAAGAAGCTAATTTATAATGGTAACAGATTAAGATATGTCTGTTCAATGTAAATTGATATAGATTATTTATATTATATTTTGTTTCTTTTTCTCAAAGGAGATGGTGGATGGTGCTCCTCATGAATGTGAAATTTCATCCCAATCTGAAATAGTTGCCTCGGCTGACCTTCATACTAGGTATGGATCTCCGTGTGTGTTTTTTTTATACCCCCTTTACTCTTAATGGTGTAGAAGATTTACAAATGATAATGAATCCCTTTGCATGATGAATTAAGTATTGAAGAGCCTATGCCAATGAATGATAGGGGGAATTCCAGGTTCTGATGACAACAAAGAGCCGGAGTTATCACAACATTCAATGCTCTTTAGCAGTGCTCCATCGATTTCTTCTGAGTTTCCACACAGCTTTAAGGAGCTTCTAACCGATTGCTTGAGTGATACTGAAAAAGGTAGTATAGGTTTAACTATTCTGAAATCTTGTTCCAAGTTCCAACAAAGACTTTTTGGCTTCTATGTCTTTATCTAATGAAGGTTGTATTCCCTTTCGTTGACAGTTAACGATCAAACAGATCCTATAGGTGAACCTGATCTTGGATTTCATGCTCAGGTAAATTCACCAAGTTCTTGAATGTGCATAGTCATATTTGCCATTAGTACGTCTCCAAAGTACTGAATCAATTCTGATGGATGTCATGATGTAGGAGCACCTGGTGAATCCTTTACTACAAGGTACTGAAGTCAAAGTAGCGAGAGTTGGATGAATTCATTCTATTTTCAAATTGTTTTTCACTTCATTTGGTCCAACTTAATTGTAGCTGCTCCTGAGGAGCTTGAATCAATGGAAGAAGGTGACATCACAACCAACATTGAGGTACATTTCTCTGACTTGTTACTGTTTATTTATTTGTTTTGCCTACTCATACCTTCTCATACGTTGGTGCTAGCTTCGCAGTGCATGTCAGATGCTACTTTTCATGGTAAGCCATTTTCATTTATTTTTACATGCATTTGCTAGAAACCAAAATGTTATCAATTTCACCAAGAAGATTTCACAGAAGTTCTTTTACTATTGTTTGTTCTCTCTAAAGTTAGGTTGTGTCATGTCAGATATAATGAATCAATTAAGAGTAGTTTCATTTTATTCTTTTTTACTATTTTGGGCATAAACAGAGATTCTCTCCAAGCTGGAGAAGACTATCTATGAGTTGGGCGGTGACTTAGCACTGCAGGTGACTGGCCCCTCTTTTGACGAAAGGCATATTAATTCTACAGGCTCTTAGTTCAAAGATCCATCTGATAGGCTGCATGCTATGAGATGAAAAATGCAGTTTTGATGCTTGGCTAGCACTGCTGGTTATACAATCAATCTGCTATTACAGAAACAATTTGTTTGTTATTATTACCTTACCAACTCCGAACAAGAATAAACCAATGGATATTTTGTATGTATGAAGGTGCTATTCTGAATAGGGAATAGCAGTTAAACACATCCCTGCCAATATAATAGTAAAGCTCTCCTTTATGCGATTTTAGATGTGAAGAGAGGATAGACTTCAGCGTTTTTTTTTCCCCTGAGAAAAAGGTGAATGAGAAAGTAGGCATTGATTGTTAATTGGCATAGAAATGACATTTCAACTTCTATCAATTCCATGCCACGGTGAGTCTCTTTCCATGGCTATGGCTAGGAATGATGGGTATTGCGAGAAATAACTTGTAGCATAATTCCGCATGGCATTAATAACAATACAAGAGCATGATGTCTCTAAAAATGTAAGAATTTACTCTAGAAGTAATTTAATACATTGGAAAATTTCATAAAACATGTGAACTCCAAATCCACTCAACACCTCAAAACCTTTAATATAAACAAGCAATGCGAGTACAGTTAGCAAATTATACAACATGGGAACTTTGATCATAATTATCAAACTGAGGATGATACCCATATTGAAATCTACATCCAAGAGGGAGTTGCCTCAACCAAAACACCCCCAAAATCTCTCTCAACCATCATTAAACCAAAAATTCTCCCCTCACCCTATGGGGTCGCGTCTCTAAAAGCTAGTGACTTCAATCAGACATGGATAATGCTTAATTATAAGTAGAGAATAATAATAATGTCTGATTAAATTCAATTGTCACAAACTTAACCTCAAAGCCACTAGTCCCACAAGTTTATATCCTTAGGTTCTATTCTCTAATTTCCTTTTACTAGACATGCTATCATATTTTTTTTATATCATGTGCAACAAGTAAATTCATAATTACTAATACCCAAATAAATGATAATTTATGCTTAATAAAATAGATATTCTAAATCATCTGATGGCCTGCTGTTTGGTGGAGATTAAGTACCTGCTCTCCCTCAATGTGATTTTGTGCAAAGGTGTAGTGCATCTAACACGTGTCCGTTCATCTCCAAACAAATTGCTCTCTTAGTCCCCAGCAAGAACTAGTGTCTAACATGATAACAAGTTCCGTCGTTAGTAAATAAACATTCCCCAGAAAGAATTTTTGCCGAACCTGGAACTGATATACTTGGTCGACGTGGCCCTTCTTAAACCAACTTGACAAGGTCAACAATTATCAGAAAACCAGACGTAGAAAAGAATTAAAAGAAAGAAATATACATATTCTTTCCAGAAGCTATAACTGTGAAATTATTGCTTTATCATTTACATCCATAGCTCAGCTCATAGTTGATATATTTGTTGCCTGCTCAACATTTTTATGCGAAGAATTCTCTATGAGAGTTTTGCGATTTTTTACCTGCTCCTCAGACTTGTAGATGAACTGGCGAATAAACGTATATGTTCTTCAATTTATAACTAGCGCTGACTGAAAAGATACAAGTTTTATGCTTAGGGAACAGGAATTGATTGATCATGTCATATACATGTGCATATGAAGTGAATGAACAAGATAGATATAGTGAATCTTGCGTTACCGTATTGAGAAGCCCCATGACAGCAGCTCGTGTGAATTTCCTGGCAAAGAGAAAGCATTTAGATGGCATTCCCTGGCTCCTGCACCACTCCCTCCTATACTCGGTCTCGTAGTATATATTATCTATGCCCTGCACTTCGAAGACATTTGAGATATGATACCTAATCAAGGCATGCTGATTAACCCAAGATTTCTGTACTAAAATCCTTTGGTTTTGGTTTAATCATTTACTAACAATAAAATTCCAACGTTTCTATAGTTCTAGCCTATCACTAATGGATGTGATTATCAAATTTTCAAGCCACTAAACCTCATTATTGCAGTGAAGTTTGTTTTATCTTATAAGACTAATTGTTTGCTTTGCTACAATGGGCCTTAACCAATGTGCTCGAATATATATGATAAAATCAATAATAATAAAAAATACCAGTACTTGAATATCACATACCTTTATGTCATTGATAAGCTTGGGTGTAGCATCTGAAAGCTTGTATGTGACAGGATGCCAACCTCGCCTTTGACGATCTTTGGATGATGAAAGATCCCATAATGTATGTGTCAATGTTCTCCGTGTAATTTCACCTTCAAGGCCCTTTTGCTGGATAGTGAAATTGGACTATTACTGGCTTCAATGATGTGAAAAACATGAGACTACAATACACATCATAGAACTGTTAATCTATGGCCACAAGCCTAAGAAAATAGAAATACCAAAGACAATCATGAAGTAGTTTGTATGGGCATTGACTCCAAGTAGCCTATTTTTCTTTAATAAGGTCTCATGGTCAGTGAAACAGAACATAAAACAAATAAGAATTGTTTATGAATAATTGTCATATAAATGTAGGAAAGAAACAGAAGCACGTAGGGAAGCATGTCAGCTAACAGCACATTTAAGACTAGGAAATACCTTTGCATGACTAACACAATCAGATCAAAGTGACGCTTGTTACCTTGTTGCAAGGAAGCATGCTTTTCTTGGTATGGTCTTATGGCCTTGCCACCCCACTGCTATGAAAGGTTCGCTAAGGTGCTTGAAGAGAGCTAAGAAATGTTTGTCGCTCTTTTTTTTATGCTAGTACAAGAAGAATAGAGGATCGTACATCCAATAATCCAGTGTTTCCATACTTCTTACAATTAACATAGTACAAAAGCAGCATACAGCATATACCCTGATTGTGCAACATAATGTGGGCATGTTTTAGGATAATCCAAATTCGTCATTTATGTGATCAAGTTGGTGTGTTGGCAACTAACCGGTTGACATTATGTTAAATTCAATCACAATAATATATTGCAATCAAAACTTATAATTTGAAGGAATTTTTTATGATAAGAATTATGTTGTTACACCATTCAAGTAAACAGCATATTTGAGATCGCATCCTCAAATGGAAATTATAATGTTAATTGCAGATATTTTTGCGAGCATTAAATGCAGATAAAATTACAAGCTATAAAATAATTTAATTGTTTTTATACTTTCATATCTGCACTTTTACATACTGAAAATGCATCCAATAGTGAATCAAATAGTAGCACAAGGGTGCCAATCTCCTAACGGTAAATCCAAGAATTTAGCATTAAATGAACATCAAGAAGAGTATCCATAAACAAACACAGCGAGACTTACTGCAATCAATGTCTGAACATAATGCTCATCTGGTATACAATTGTGCTCCTTGGATGCATCTACAGGCTGCAAAAGAATGATTAAGTTAGCTGCGTCAAACCAGCTCATGTTTATCAACTGTCAGACTCGAAAAAATAGGAATTAAGTGCTTAGACTAGACAAAAGCTTGCACACCAGTTCAAATCAAATTTTTTGATGGACTGAGAACAATCAAGATTAATTAATTACTCGGATTAGACAAACAGATCTTAACAATCAGAGATATTTTGAATGCCATTTTGAGCTAACCCTTCATCTTTCTTATTTCCTCGTCTCTTAATGGAAGACAAAGGGGACTAGGAATTCTGATGGTGTTGTTTTGTTAGACAACTCCCTAAAGAAGACCACAATCATGCTCATCAATGTGTGAACCATGAAGCTTTCTGATATTCATCATGAATCTTTAATTGCTGTTGCATCTGAATTCCTTTTTTGACATTGACATATAGATGTTTATCAATGCTTTCCATATGCACCCACATAAAAAACCCAACCAAATGATATCTAAAAAGGCTCTCTAAAACCTTTGGCGCAGCTAACTAGTTCACTTGATTGGCATTGTTAATTATAGTGCAGCCTGTTGCTTCATATAGGACAAACTGTGAAATCAAACTTCCCAATTTTTGTCAGTGGCACAAACTGAGATTCGTTTATCAAATAATCATAATCCCATCTGATGATGACAAGACTAATTGTACAAAATATCTAAATTGAGATGAGAACTACCAAGTATAAACTGTTGAGTTATATATCTCATCAATCTTTATCTGAACAAGTTGTGTAATAACATTTAGAAGTATATTTAAAAATTCACCTAGCCCCTTGTGAAGCAGATTTATTTTATATAGACTTATGGTAGCTAGGAAAATAGACAATCAATCTCAAAGTTGGTGATAGCTACCTCTTTACTGGAAATGGTAGACTAAAGATGGTGGATAGCCCCCCTTCACATTTGCCCCAGGCTGCTGTTAGTCTCGTGATTTTGGAGCAATGCAAATTGTCACTCCATTGAGGAATGAAGACTTGGGAAGCGACCCAAATAAGGGAAATGATGCATAACCACATGCAAGAATTCTTTGTTAAGTCTTGAAAAATCTTGTAATCTCATGACCCAAGAACTGGAATAAAAAAAACTTCCTATAAACTTTTAATGAACACCTAAATAGTGAAGACATCTATTCAGGACAGAGAGCAAAAGATCATATAGGTCAAAGTTGGTGACAGAAAGTCCTTTTTACCTGCCTTCTAATCTGAGACGAACACAAAGTGGAGCAATTATTTTTGCTCTATTACAAAGACATTTTCATCTTCATTCTGGATCAAAACCCGGAAAAGTCATCTTAATCAACCAAGAACTCTCATGCATCTGGAGTATTTGTTCTCTATTGAGGAGACCAAGTTGGTAGTCATTCTATAGAGAAGGACAAATCTATAAGGCCCTAACAAATTTGCAGGCTTGATGCATAGCTGGTATAGATCTGGGAAGGTGTATAACCTATACCAACCAGGTCAAAGCTATGGTTCAAAGAACATTTTTCATTAAGTGAGAGGCGTCGTGTTCAGAGCTACGGAAAGGAATCATAGTTTATTCATCCCAAAGAAGTCTTAGTCTCATTGTGATTTAAGAGTAAATACCAGAAGCATGTAGACATACCATAAAATACTACAAGGTGTGACTTATGCTATTGTTCTTTCATTTAATATCAGGAAGATAAGCTGGCAGGCTTTCACATCAAAAAAGGAGAGAAGAATTTAGGCTTCATTCATCAAAAAGTATAAGGCTTTAAAAATATGATCTGTTGGTGACATTGATCGACCAGATTACATACTCCCTTTGACCAATTGGGAAGTCAAAATGTAGGCAATTAGCAAGTTATAATGAGGTAAGTCAACTCCTCAGTGATTCTGCAATTGATCTGTTAATACTGTGCTACCATGAAATGCTGAAACCTCAGAAAAATATGCAGGATAGAAATATGCTACATGCCTCAACTTATCATGATGAGATCTCTCAAAAATACTCAAACAAAACAAAGAAGAATGTTTACAATTAAAACTGAGTGGGAAGAACTACTTACAAGAGGATGATCCCTCCAAAACTCTGGTAGAGACCTTCTCTAGAAACAGTTACAAAGACACTCATCAGATAAATAAAAATGTTTATTAAACAAAAAATAAATATCATGAGATCACATACTATGAAATAAAGGAAAAAAATATGACTTTTGCCTCTTCAGTATTAAAGTCAACCTATCTAGCTGTCCACTGGTACTTAAATCAAACAATAGCTAAAAATTAAAATGTTGTCCAACCTGTTGCAGGAGGAAGCGACCTAAAATTCATCTGAAAAGGAGACACTAGTGGTCTAGGATTCAAAATATTAAACAATGTGGGAGACCTTCAAAGATGGCTCCTTGACCAAAAGATCATAAAGACAATAAAATCAGTTTGAATGTTTTATCATTCAGAGTTGCTCAATTTATTAACAGTGAAGAATCATCAGTACTTTCTACTTCAGATGACTAAAGCCTGACACTTCTTAGAATAGGCAATCTTACCCTGCAATGCCTTTCGAATTCTATGAAGACTGCATCATCATCGATCATAACTTGAGCATGTTTTCTTGTTAACACAACCCACTAAAAAAGCCACAAGACATCATGTTAGTATCACACAGAGTACAGACATGAAAATAAACCAAATTCAGAAATCTCAGTCAGTACCTGAGATCCTTTCCTCCAATTGTAGACAGGAATAACCGAGTTCATTCTTGGATTATAACGACCCTCTTTGGTATCAGCAAAACTGCTTCCAATATTGTATAATCAGATACTATTAGAACCTTGTGGCCATTACAAAGATCTATTCTGCAATTTATAATTGCGAAGTCTCCTCATTTGAAATCTATGTTTCTTTGTAAGTGTGTATATGTTTGCGTGTATGTGGGTGGGGAAAGCATAAAAATAAATGCAAATTGATTAGGGATACAATTTTCTGTAATTGATCAATGTGCTTCAATTGGACATATGTCAACTGAAAGAGAAGCCAAGACAATGCATTATCATGCAGATCGGAACTTACCCGATAAGGAATTTTGCTACCTTAGGACCATTATTTACAGCCTACATTTACTGGGGCTTTGATCGTCAGTGATCTGATGTTGCTTTTATTATAAAGCATAGTCATGGTGCCAGCTGTGGTCATCCAAAGAGGAAGAAGATATTGCAAAGCTGATGTGACCATTTATGCCAAAATATTGACCTTGCACTAACAGATCTAGAGATAGAAGAGTAGTCACCGGGCAACATGTGTTGCAGACGAAAGAGTTCTCACATTGAGGACATGCAAGAAATGACACTAGGGTTTGGAGTTCCAAGGGACTCAACCTTGATACCTAAGCCACTACTACCACTGAAGATGAAGCACACAAAAGGAATGTAGAGATAATACTTGATACTCATACAAAAGGATTCAGCTCCTATGGTGCATTTCTTCTATTGGTCACCAAAATGTTAGGGTTCCCAAGAATTCAGTGAAATACACAATTAACTCTATACTTGCTCTTCTCATCTCATTGCTATCAATTCTAAATCTTGATTCATGCAGTTGAAAAATTGTTGAATCAATTGATGGCAGAAATTGCTCTTCTGGAGGTGTAGGAGCAATGCCCATGCTGCCAAAGCAAAATTGATGGATTCACTTCAAATCAATTTTATTTCAAATATGGAACTTTATGTCCCCTTATGATGCTAATGAGTATAGATTTACCTAGGCCTGTGAACCAACACTAACCTGAACTAACCAACCGTCAATGTTGGACTGAACCAAAATGAAAAATATGAATTTATTATATATATCATGACACAAAGTTAGTTTAGCAATAATAGTATTGATAAACCATTTAACTGTTTAAAGAAAAGCGGACAACATTAATGCAAGATTGAGATTGCAGAGAGATACAATTAGTGTGTAAAATTGCTCAAGACAAGCAGGATCAGAGGAATGTTACCTGTCTATGAAGCTAGTTGTTGTAGACATTATGTATTTGTAGATGTAACTGAAGTTATATAATGGAATGCAACTGCCAAGATAAAGAGTATTCATATAAGCCATTGTTAATACTTGCAGATGTCAAACGGCTACTTGTTGATGGCAGGTGAGAACAGTAAAAATATCATCTAATCAAGTGTTTTTTTGTGTGCGTGTGTGTGTTGTGCATGTGTGTCTGCGCATGCACAGCAGTGAAAAAAAGTTCAAAAATCATCATGAAAACCTACCAGACATGAACAAACACGGAAGGATCTTCCTAAAAACTGAAGCAACAGATGTCTCATTTAGAAGAAAATACGCTAACAACATTGAGAGAATAGATACAAGAATTGAAAATTTCAAAGATGTACTTATAGTGGAGCTTTGATATTTAGACTCTTCATTTATCCCCTTCATTTCAAATAGGACACTTTGACACCAATACTCAAAGTGAACTCAGGAGTCCAACCGATACCCTTGCTGATCATGTGTAAAGATACACAAAATCTGTCTCATACTTAGATTCACACCCATGTTGAATGCTCATAATTATCAGTGTGCAACATAGTAGTAGAGCATAACATTGGGAGAGTTGGAAATTCAGTCATGTTTTAAGATACTGTTGCTATTTTTATCAGCACATTATTGCAAGTTTCATTACCACTACCTAGCATTGCCCAATGGAGGATAAGATAGATGTAACCAACTCAAAATAATTGAGACACAGACAAGATAGATGTACCCAACTCCAAATAATTGAAACTAACACAATTCATGACTATGGCAAGTTTAGAGACCATGCATGAGGTAAAACAACTGAGGTAAGCAAAGGCATGCTCTTACACATGTTCATGATCCATTAATTAACAACAACAGAATCTTTAACATCTACCTAGAGACAACTTTTCAACATGTTTACATCAACAAAACAACTTCCATGTGTCAATAATATAGAACTCTTTGAAGATTAATCCAACACTGTAATGTAACATAATGGGAAGAAGAGTTATATTAATACCAAGAAGTAGCCATGCTTGCTCATTAATCACTTAACATATGGAGAAATGGAGTTCCATGCATACTAACAACAACAATAAGCCAACTTCCATCTATCTAAAGTTAGATATATGAATTATCATCTATTGAATTTTAGGGTCAAGACCATGCAACTAAGATTTTTGAGTTTTGACACGAATTTACAATGGTTGTCAAGGGCTACCAAAATATCAAGGCCTAGGACCACCATTGAAAAGATCCTTATATGAACGACCTAGAAGAGCATAATATAAAATATTAGTTATTTGCAATATAAAGGAACGTAAGTCAATGGACCCAGTCTCAAGGTAACAAAATCATAAATAATGATTAAAGACCAAAAACCACCACCTATCTGGTTTGATATAGTTTGCATAGCATCATAACCAGGAATCGTTTTCATTGTTTAAACTTTAATCATCAACAAATAATAAGATCAATCAAAGAAAAAGGCACCTGTCTGACAGAAAAAGAAATCGCTCATTAAAAGAATCCTTAATTGCATTTCTAAGCAATATACGCTCTGCTTCAAGCATGCTAGCCTCTCCCCACTCTACCTGGAAACAAAAGAAAGAGCAATTATTACTCTACTTTGAAACAGCAACAATTTATGCAGTTCATTTTAACATATTAACAAGATATAATGCCAATGCCAATAATAAAGGTTATACAGTTGAGTAGCACCTAAACAGACACAACTATGGTAATGTATAAGCACTTTGGCTAAAAACCTCACCAAATCAAGATTGTGTGTAACGAACCATCAACAGCAATCTAATGCCAACCACAAAATGATGTTAGTCGTTTCATGTAATGTGGCAGCATATTTCATGACCTAAGATGAAGAAATGAATAAGAATATTGAGTATTGAAGTGGTTGATTTTTTACCAACTAATATTGCCTGAGTATTGCATGGAAAGTAATGGTCAGACAAGAACCAATACTACCAGCAGACTGATAATTTTATTCATGGCTTCTCAGTAGCTATTGTATTGTCATACCAAATCTTATTGTTGGTCAATCTAGCCTCATACTTATGTCAATATTTAATCCATTGAAATTGAGAGACAAACAGGAATCTCAGGTTCATTTTTTTCATATAGGAATGGCTACGTAAGTATCTAATCTTACGTGGAATAGGCATTCTATGATAGATAAAAATGGAGCGCAAAGACCTCTTATTTTGAAGCATATTTCCAAATTCCAAAGAGCAGCAGCCTATGTTTTATGTTAAGCTGTCAAATTGAACCATGTAGACCTTGCTTCTAGCAGTATTAATTAGGGAATAATGGTAGTTTGTTGAACTTGATTACAATCTTTGTCAGTTAGCTAGATGATTTAAATGAACATTTAAGTGTTCAACACTCCAACAAATGTTAAACATACTTTGTGTACTAAGCATAAACCTTGATTTTTCTAGTATGATCTCTAATTTAGAGAGAAGGAGAAACTTGATGTTATTTTAATGTGCTTTGTGCAAGATGAAGGCCATCTAAGTTGTGAAATCAAGACACTTCATATTATTATTTTTTAAGGCTATGGAAATGTGATCAGATGATATCCTAAATTAATATGCAGCATTCTAGAAGAAAACATGCTTTGACAAGCAAAATCATACATGCAGGTGGACATAGCAAAAACAAACTACATGTCACAGTCATGTTAATCCAATGCTAATAGAACCGCCCGATCATATTTTAGTTATGACCATATGGTTGTTAATATTTATAGTTTGAATAATTTTGAAGGAACCTCCAATAATGAAGAATAAAAAACCATTAGGGTTAAAATTCGTTTAGACATGACCAGAAGCTGAAACATTCTGTATTATTCATTTCTGTTACAATAAAATCAATATTTGGATCATGCCAAAAATTTATGCACGTAGAGAATGAATCCATGATAAGATATGCTAATTCTTCTAGTGTTTTCACGATTCATGTCTTCCTGATAACCTGCAACTTTCATTCCAGTTTTGAGTTTTGGTATAAAGAATATGGTACATAAGCAGAATTTCCAATAGAGGTTGAAGATATCAGTATAATCTTTAAATGTGCACAGGAGGATAACATGAAAGAGCATTTTTTCCATACAAAACAACAAAAAATGGTCAGTAAAACTGTAGAAGCAAAGAGGACGAAAATTGTCAGGTGTGGTGCAAAGGTAAAGCACTCGAGGGAACAAATAAAAGGATTAGAGTTTGAATTTTGAATCCCAATAAGGATGAATATTTTGGACGTCAGCACTAAGTGTGTACAAGTTCTAAGTGTGTATAAATTGTACACGAACCAGATTACCCAGTAGGCGTGTAGCTCCACATTACCCAGACACCTAGATTCTCAAAAAAAAAAAAAAAAGAGAACGAAAATTAACCTGTATGCTGTTGTTAACTTGACGGTTATAAAAATAGGCAGATCGTGTGGTGGCCTCGTTGAGTATAAACCCGGGCCTGGAGTGAACAAAGATCGAAAATTTGCCCTCTTTCTCACCCTACAATGACAGAATCTGAGAAAAAAAGTGTGCAGCAGAAATAAAATGGAAGGGACAGGGAGCTGAATGAAGTCAGAAAAATATAACAAAAAAAAAATACTCGAAAAAACGCATCCCAGACGAACTCCAAGGGAAGCCGATTGCGCGCGATGAAGAGAAAGGCGATCTTGGGCCTCTGCGCAACGACGACAGGTGGGGCTTCCGCCGCACCATGCTCGAATACTCGGGAGAAGGAGTAATGGTTAAACATCAGCAAGCAGAAGCAGGAGAACAAGAGGAGCACCATCAGCAGCAGCTTGATTCTCCGTCTTCCGCTCCGATGCTGCGGCAAAAAGCTCCTCCGCTTCATCTGTTCCTCTGCGGCCCCTTCTTCGATCTCGCTATCTTCCTTTTCAGATAACTTCCGTTAGAAATCAGAGAACACATGTTCTTGCTTGACCCTTGGAGACGTGCTACTCCCCGTCCGCAGGCAGACAAGATCTGATCTGGGTAGGAGATTTGAGAAGGGTCGGAACTGCTTCAGCTGCATACCATGGGTCGTAAATTTAGGGAAGGGCAGAATCAGCTGCTAGTGCATGATCTAGAGGGTAAACAGAGGAGAAGCGGCGATGGCGACGACAAGGGCGGTGGCTCGTGGCGGCATGTGCGGAGAGAGTCTTTACTCTTTAGTTTAGTTCGTCGTGAGACTGACTCAAACAACTATCTGGTGAGAAGGCACCGTCGCGTTCGGTCGAAGAGATTACGGGCAAATAATCAAAAGTATCATACTTTAAATAAATAAAATAAAATAGCATTCATCATATTTCTTATTTTTTTAAAAAATACTGTTATTCCAATAATATTTATTTATTAATTTGATCAAAATCATTTAAATTTATTAAAATAAAAATCATTTTAAATTATTGTATAGTTATTTAATGCGGTAATCAATATTGTAATTGTGATTTTTGATTAAATTTAAATAATTATTGAAAGAAAATATTTTATGTATAATATTTTTAACAAATTTAAATAAAAAATAATTTATTTCAATGTAATATAATAATATTAAAATATTTTCGAAACGAAAGA
>JBAMHZ010019576.1:0-19064 GCA_037177395.1 Alpinia galanga
TTGTCGGGGCAGTGGGCGAACTGCGCGTCGTCGGTCTTGAGGAAGGCGCGGGCGGAGGAGGCGGAGGAGACGACGACGCCGAGGTGGGAGGCGAGGCGGAGCGACATGATGGGGCCGTAGCGGGCGGCGAGCCGGGCGAGGTTCGAGTGCGCACTTGCGCCTAGGAGGGGGAGGGCGCCGAGCACGGGCACGCCACGAGGTCCCGGCGGCAGCGGGAGGCTCGACTGGGACTTGCGGAGTAGCCACCGGCGGAGGAGTAGGTGGAGGGCGACCAACAGGGCAGCGCCGCCCAGAAAGTAGGAGTCGATTCCGGCAGCAGCCATTGCTCAATCGGTGCCGTCGGAAAGGCATCAGCTAAAGCCACATAAATAGACGCCAAAAAATAATTAAAAAAAGAATATTAATTCATCCATTAATGCAAAACGTTGACTACTTGAATTTTTTAGCCGACGCTAATGGAACAGATCCTTCAAAATTCCAAATAAAATAAAATAAAATAATTTATAAAAATGGGCTTTTGTGTTGGATTAGTTTAATTTCTAAATCATGATTTCGTCATTGAGCTTTTGCAGAGAAAAAATGTGGATAAGTGGCATGTCAACATTAACAATTTATAATTAGAGAACTTATCCTCAAATTATGAATATGCCTTTTAACTTCTTTTTCTTTTTTTTTTAATTAATTTTAAAAACGATCAATTTAACCTTATAAAAAAATTTATTTGACATTAAAATAAATCTAAAAAAAATACAATTAAATCCAATTGAACATCACTTATGTACATATGCCATTAGAAAATTTAGTTTCTTGAGTAGATATAAAAAATTTCAACAATGTAATCTTTGATCTTAAATAATTTATAATACGATGATAGTTTTAAATAATGAACTATTACTTTAATATCTTAGTGTCTCAACTTTTAATCGGATAGCACGTGACGATTATTTTTTATTCCTGCTGCATTTCACTGCACGCCTTGCACCTCTTGCACGCCTTCATTTCACGTACTGTTTCTCATAAATTTTCCTTTTTTCTTTTTAAGCACCGGGATGTCTGCGTGTTCGGTCCGATTAATTTTTAAGGATAATCAATTTTACCCTACAGTTCTTTGAGAACGCTCCTTTAATAATTGAGTTAGAAGAGATTAAAACTCGAGTGAATCTCTATCAACCATCTAGATAAATCAAAGAAATATTCAGTTTTTTAACGGATCAGTGTAGACTCCACAGTTGTGTCATCCCTAAAAGGCTCTTCAATATTGAAGTTGTACTCTATTCGTTAGGTAAACTTCTGTACAGAAGATTATCTTTATGAATTTTTTTTTAAATTTATTATCGAACCGTGTCTTAACAGAGGATCGAACGATATTCTTCTATAAGATGCATCATCATCTTTACCACTATACTATGTCCTTATATGCCTCAGAAATAATTTTCATTTCATATGACAATGCATGATATGAAATAATAGGGATAATAAGATCATCCATTATTCTCTATCCTAACGTGCACAAAACTAACATTTGCCAACCACAAGGATATCTGAACCTTTGGCCTGATTAATCTCTGGGGATGATCAGTCTTGTCCCACGGTCTTTCAGGACGCCCCTTCAACTATTGAGCTGAAAGAGGTCGAAGTCCCAACAGATCTCCACCAACCATCTGGGTAAATCAAGGAAGCACTTGCAGCTCTAACGAATCAGCCCAGACTCCGCAGTAGCGTCATTCCTGAAAAGCTATCTAACACTGAAGTCGTATTTCATCCACCAGACAAACTCCTACACAGAGGATCATTTCTATGGATTTTTTAGAAATTTATCGTCGAACCACACTTAAATAGAGAATCGAACTATGTTCTTCTGTGAAAGATTTCAATGCCTTTTCGCTGCACCGTCCCATCGATGGCGGAAAAAAAAAAAAAGGGGAATCTTTGCTTTACAAAGTGTCCCGGAAGCACTTTTAATTTTAATCTTGCAAATGATGAATGTTACGGAAATTCAATTTTATTATTAATTCATCCTCCTTTTCACCACCCCAAACAAAAAAAAACTGTGGACTTTTTCTTCTCGTCTGGACAGGGAAAAATGAATGAAGAGAATCTTGGCGGTTTTGCAAAACTGAAAGTAACGTCCTTCGATCTTTGGAATTCAAATTGCTGTTCCATTGAATTTTCGCATGAAAAGGAAAAAAACCGAAAGCTCGCCGTTGAATATTCATTCGTAGACTTGTCGGCGAGGTTCGAGAGGCAGCAATTCAGCGTCTGTCTGTTTCCGGATTGCACATGTTTCAAAGTTTGAAATGTAAAATGAATCCGCTGCGCTCATCAACCGGTCAAGGGTATAATTTTTTTATAAATTTACTTTTTTTTACTATCACCGTAGAACCAACGATAAAGGGAGTTGGGAGCGAACATAATCATCTTTTGCTACAAAAAATGTAAAATGAAGCAAGTGTTTGGGAGGACTGACGAAGAAAATACATGATTTTTCTCTTATTCATCAATCAATCGATCGATCGAACTCAAAAGCAAAACTAGACAATATATAAATCGACTCTGTTGGCAATGAGCAATCAATCAGACAAATAGCCAAATCTCTGCACCAGGTCGAGCAGTTTCGATATTCGAATCGAGTGAAGTAGTTCGAAAGCTACACTTCAACCACCATAAAACTCATCTTCTTAAAGAAACACTCGTGGACAGAGATGCATTATTAAAAAGATCATTATCGATAGCTATGGCAACCCAAAGGAGCTGCTAGCTACTTCATGTAGCTCAACTACTACGAGCACTTCTCGATCAATCGATGTGAAAGAGATATATTTGATTTGAAATGTCGTTGTTTCTCCATGTATAAGCTAGCTACTCCCAAAGGATCTCTCGAGCAATCTTAATTGTTTCCTCTTTTTTTCTTTCGGATTGATCTAAACCTCATTGACTTTATTAGATTTTTTTTTTGTTGCCTTTGACTTTTGAATCGAAACACTTGTTCTTCTCCCTTTATATATGCGTACGTACTGCTGGAAGAAGACTACGATTAAGGATTAAGGAGGTTAGGTAGGCACAAAAACTACGTGACTAAGTTACTTGTTCCATTTTTTTTCGATTACTTTGGTTGACCTCGACGTGGATGATGCTGCTGGCTCAATAAAATGCAAACACTAGAGTCTAAGATCGTTGAAGTTTCTTTGGGTCGTTGAAAAAGAAAAATTTAGACGGCTAATTAATTTGGGTTGAATTAGTGCTTCACCATTTTGGGGGTTTATAGTTAGTTTATTAGATTTGGATCTCATCGAGTTGAAAACTTTCGATGAGTTTAGACATCTCGATTTGAATGGTTGAGTTAAGCGAGCTAAATGGGTTCGGTGCAACATCCGAACCCGAATAACCTATCATGTCCATGTGATTCCTCTCACCCATCTAACTCTATTAATCCATTCGACCAAACATATTCATTGAAGCTACCTAATCCAATCAATTTTGTATTTGGGTGTCAACTTAGATGATAGTGAAGAAAATATTTATTAATAAGTGAAGGACAAAGGAAGTTGTTTTCTTAGGTCATATATTTCTTTATTGTCCACAACAAAATTTCTCTATTGTGATTTTTTCATCCCACCAAACGCTAAAAAACAAAACCAAAAAAAAAAAAATACTTCCGCAACATAAACAAATTTTGAAGTACTATTTTGTTTTATTGGGTATCACCTACGATAAGATTTGATAAAACTTATCACTTGATAACATCTGTTGTAATTTAATGCACTTCAGTAACACTTGCAATATAATTGGATAACAAACAAATACAATGTAACTTGCTACATCAAACATCTTACAAAATAAAAATAAAAATACAACTGGATGAATACTGCTTGAAATAGTGTTTAGGACAGTCCTTTCTATGGATTTGTGGAGATAATAATGTAGAGATGATAAAGAATCTT
Source organism: Alpinia galanga (assembly GCA_037177395.1). NCBI lineage: Eukaryota > Viridiplantae > Streptophyta > Magnoliopsida > Zingiberales > Zingiberaceae > Alpinia > Alpinia galanga. The sequence goes on from JBAMHZ010019576.1 coordinate 3,942, forward strand.
GAAAAAGAATATTATAGTACAATCTATAGTCAACTATAGAAATGGGCAAGTTCAACTATCAACAGGAAAGAGACAGATATAATTGGAAGAAGGGTACAACAAAGCAAAAAAAAAAAGATATAAACTTACAGAAAATAAGATTTTAAAAGAACACATGATAGTCCATCTAAAATGATCGTGTTGGTCATTTTCACCTTTTAGCTTTGGCCGCCCAGTTGTTCTCCCATGGTTGCTCCCATGTTTATAACCTTCACCATCCTCTATGGACAAAATGAAGTAGTAATGGGTAGAGGAGCTCTATTCACAGCATGTGGCCTCTTGTTCTTTCTGTAGCTTCTCCCAGAGGCACAGTAGCAATCTTGGCATTTGATAGTGAGCAAGAATATAGTTGGGTTCACAACCGTCATTGTGAAATCGATCGTCGTTCACATAGTTTACCTCATGCCCGCTCCTGTTGTATTCTTGAATCCAGATTCCCATTGCCACATCTTCCAGCTTGAACAGCTGAAAATCATGTATTCAAGGATTTTAAACAAAAATGACATGCTTGTGCTAAGAAGGAAACAACATTGGTGCAGGGGATGCCATAAAGGATTCTTATTACTCGGAGATATCTCTCTTGGTGACCTTGAACAATGAACTTGGCAATGTCCCGGGATATGATGTATCCAGGACCATGAGCCCATGGTGGGTAAAATTCATCTGGCCATTCCTGCAGAACGTGATTCCAAAAATTTCAATAATCCAGTCAATATAGTACTAGTTAATCCTAAACTCAATTAGGTAGGAGTTGTCTTGAGTAGTTCTACCTCAGGACTGATAAACCATTTGCTATCCGCATCTCTGTGAGGTGATGATTCAAAGGATATCTGACCGTATAAGAGTGCCTTGGAAGTATTTTTCTTAAGATTAGAGAGGATTTCATCAATTCTTACAAAGGCATCATCATCTGTTTTCATGATATACTTAGCAGGCAGAATTTTGATCTGCAAATTAAGAAAGGACGATAAGTGACTACGATGCAGAAAAATGAAATTCATCTTCCATTATCTACGTCTCATTAACATAAAGATCATGAAGGAAGCTGTCAACAGAAGAATTAAGGATTGAAATACTGAAATGTCCTAACTAGATTATCAACAGTACAAATCCATCTACCAAAACCAATATGTTTGCTGGACGTGTTTAGATACAATAGCATGTATCAGATGAGAATCCAAAAATCAAGAATTATTGCAAATACTTTGACCTTTTGAAGAGGTTATATGAGTCAAAAATTATAGGTGAGCAACGCTCATATTACTTTGTATGAGACTTAATCCCACACATTAGGTCACTAGGTTTCTTTATTTCTAGGATTATTTACATTATGAAAAAATTTTAAGAATTCTGTCATGTGTATACTTCTAATACTCCATTAGGAGTACAACTTTTTGACCAATGATTTCAAAGACATATCTAACTGTTCTAGAAGATCTGCTGGATGTTGAGCAAGTAATTCTCTATTCAATCCTAAAAGGGGATAACAAAAACAACTAGGATACGTTGATGGGGATAAATGGGAAGAAAACTGATTGATATTGCATTGAGCCAATGAACTCAACTTTTTAAACTATTGATGGATTAAACAATATAGAAAAAGAAAATGTCAACTAAGCAAGTAACTTGTTATGCTAAGGGACCATAACATATGGAGAGCCACAGACTTGTGCAGACATAATCTTCATAATTGGAAAGAGGAACTGCATGCCAACATGAGTCATCTTTCAATTGATCTTTGTCTTTGGAATACTCACTCAATAAACAAGATAGATGACATTTTATCTCATATTCAAGTGTCTCGTCTTGTATTGCAAAAGAAACAAAATGCAGCTAAAAAAAAGCAAACACTTAAACATGCAAGGGAATTTCTCTACCCCAAGGATACAAGTGGCAACTGTTTTCAATGTGATTAGGTGGTAATAGTCCACCAAGGGCATCATCTGGATGTCATTGTAAGTTTGAGCTTCTCTCCATAGTTCCAAGTTGACTTGCTTGTGCTTGTGCTACATCTCATGTTGAAACATAAGTTAATTCATTAGTCCCTAAGCAACAAAATATGATCATACATAATAAATGAGTAACTTTGCAGATAGTAGTAGACCGTAGAGAAACCAACAATAATTTATACTTGCATGCATTTCACAGTGACTGAATACCCACTGGAAACAACTGAGTGCTTTGATTGTGTGACAAATTGTTGAAGCTAGAGTGTTCCATGCTCATTAATCCGGAATGAACAAGTACAATGGTTCATTAATACTATATATTAAAGGGTGTCCTCTCTCAAGTAACTATTTATTTTAGGATGGAATGGACTATGCCCCAATTCAACATGGTATAAGATATAATAATAGGCGTGAGAAGGCATGTTAATGCTAGGGTGCTTCATGCCCATCATTCCACATGGACAAGTGCAGGACCCGAATATGTCTAAATATTAGAAGGGCTCAAGCGACTAGTTATTTGAGACGGAATGAGCTCCAACCCAATTTAACATAAATCATTCAGAACTACCGTCTGCATTCTATTTAAGTTCAGTTTAAATGTAGATGACTTACAAAACCAATTAAAAATCTCACAGCAACAGAACCCAATCGAACAGCTTCATATTGCATCCAAGACCTTCTCAGAGCCATTCTCCGCTTGAAGTTGTTTGCAGTGGAGAAAACCCCAACCAACATCAAAAGCCTTTTCTTGGGCAGTACTGGTGGAGCTTTGAGGATTTCCATGTCGACTAAATCAGGATCCTCAGAGATAGGCAAACCGTTCACCAGCAATGAGAGAAGATTCAAATCACCACCCACCCTGACTTCACTGATCAACCATGGCTCAAGCCTCTGCAAATAAGCCACTTGTTATAATTACAGCCGATAAATAATCTGGATTGGTGGATGAGTAGGTTTGGTTGCTACCTCCCTGTAAGCAAATGAAGTTTCATGTCTCCCATTGACGGTCATATGGAGTCCTTCCATCCCAGCCCACAATGTGGCAGTAAATGGAAGTCCCTCGATAAATGGAAAACCAGAACTTAAGTGCGAGCTCCTTTTTGATGGCTCATGAGACTTGCCACCGTTTGGCAAACTCCCGTTTGAAGTCTTGGATATCGTGCTTTCAGCTAACTGCTCATTGCACCGAACGAGCCCATCAACTGTGCTGAATTCAACAAGTATCAGGTTTCATTGCGATGAATGACACACATGTATCCTCCCCCCAAAAGAAAAATTCACCCTTAAATGTCAACGAGTCACCGTTATTCAGAGAAGCTACCTTTAAGGTTGCTTTCGCTGGAGCCGAATCCGTAAGCTGGGCAGAACTCCCACACGCCCCAGCCCTTTTCCGGCGTCCTCGAGTTCTGTGCAAGAGCCGGCCCATCTTCGCCGAAGCTAACATTGTAATGCAACACAAAAGGTAGAGCATGGGGGAGACCAGATCCAGCGAGCTGAATCCAAAATCGGCCACTGCCATTGACCCCAACGGGAGATCCAACCAGTGTCACCGCAGAGTCCTCCACAAACCCACACGGGATCGCGACGGAGTTCCCGTTTCCCCCGATGGAGAAAGGACAGCTCCTCTTCTCGAGCTGGGCAGCATCAGGGACAACGAAAGAGGCCTCTTTGTCTTCGATCCTCTCGCCCAGAGAGACAACCAGCTCCTTCCACGCAATGGATGCCTCCAACACGCCGTCAGCAGTACCAGGAAGCGCGTCGGATCTGAGGAGGAGCGCACGCATATGAGCCCACACGGCCATACTCGAGTTAAAAGAGCCAAGCTGCGGCGGCAAGGCGGTGAAACTGCGGGCAGGGAAGAGATCGTCGAGGCCAGGGATCCGGCGGGATGGGAGGAGAGCGGAAAGGACAAGCGGGGGAGCAGCGGGGAGGGAGGGAGACAGATGCCGTGAGGCAGCCGCGTAGGTGGAGGCGAGGAGAAGGCCGTGGCGGAGGATGAGAAGTAGGGCGAGGCCGAGGATGACGACGCCGCCGGTCCATCGCTTCATCTTCCCTCCCGGCGGCGAGGGCGAGGATTAAAAACGGTGGGTGAACTGTAAAACGACCAACCACGGCTCTTCCAAAATCACTCCAATATATCGCTAGCTGGTCAAGAGACCGGTCAACGTCTCACATTTTGACAGTTCCTTTTCCAAATTAAGTATTTTTTTTTCAAAAATATTTTAAATTCCATGTATCGAATATTTATTTAGCTCTAAATCCGAATAATCAATAATCGGCCGCTTTTTTAAAAATGCAATCTGAACGTAATTTTTCTCCCTTCGGCTATTCGAATAAAATATGAGGGGTAAAATGAATTTTCCTGCCAGCCGTTCGACCATTATCCGCGAGGCCTCTTCTCTTCTGCTCCCTTCGACGCTCCGTCGCCGACTCGCCGTTCGTTGATCGATGCCTTCTCCGGTAGCCTTCGCCTGCTACTCTTCGGCTTCCTCTTTCCTCGTCCCCTCGCTCGTTCGCTCCGATCTGCAGGGACATCTCGATGACGTCAAAGCTCTCGTCCTTTCCGCTGTGAAGAGCCCTCCTAACTCGCATATCCCCTCTCCCATTCAGTCCCTTCGCAATGGGAATTGGGTTAAGCTCATTTGCGGCGCCAGTTTTGAGGTTTGTTCTTTCTGCCTTACCTCCCCGAAAATCTCGCGTTTCTTTCCGATGATTTCCTTCGCGTCTTTCTTTCTTTGACAGGATGCTGCAGATGTCAGGAATTTGTCTCTTGTGTATACACTTGCTGGAGGTATTAAAGAAGTAGTTTCTTTGAGATGCTATTAACAACCTTCGAGAAATTGGTGCCTCGCCTTATTACTGGGACATGTGCAGTCGATTGCATTGATTGTGCAGCAGATGCGGCCGTTGTTGGTGCTGTTAATGAGGGTATTGATGCCGCAATGTCGATAGCTATGGTTAAGAGGCCCTGGGTGATGATCAGTGTTAACGATGATAAGGAAGACGTTCATTTTCGCAAAGCTGGTACTTTTAGTGCGCTCAGTTGATAAATGGTCGATTACGTTATTCATGCATGTTTAGGAAGATGTTCCATGCACTGAGATCTCCTTTCCCTATCTTTATGAATTGAGTTCTTGCTCATCTCTAGTGCTTTCTTGTAGCTGTTATGTGAACTTTACTTGTTCTCTCCTGATATTTTTATCCTCGTTTATCTCTTTTAATCTCTACATTCCTTCATTTTGTTTCCATCTTTGCAAACTTCGGATCTATATTATCTTCAGTTTGAGGAAAGCTAAGAAAGATATCACATGCTTTTGAAGCACACATCAAGCCGACATCAATATTGCATTACCAAAGCTCTCAATTGCTGCACCACTCTACATCTTCTCTAGATCAGTATATTGTCTATTGAGTAATTTTTCATTCATTATTCTCCAGTGTGGTTATGTTTATGTTTAAATTTTCTGTTATTTTTTAATAATTGTTTTGCACTGTTATGTTCATTAATAACTCTTTAGCTACATGTGTTGAGGTAGCTAACAAAAAATGCAAATTTCTTTTCTTCATCCCTAAGTCATTGAGATTTTTAAATTTATCTTCTGTATTTGTTTATTCTTCTTAAGCCCTGTTTTGGATGTTTGTTGCTCATTGTTTCTTCAGTATGTTCATGGGAAGTATAATGGTTTTATATAATATTGGTTGACAAAGTTGTTAAATTCTTCACTATCATTTCTTCACAAAAAAAAAAAGCTGTTGGTTCACATTAATCAGTCAAGATAAGGGAAGGTATTTCTGATGATCACATTTATGTCAGTGAATTATGATTTATGTTGCTTTGTTGTTTCTTGTGATTTGCTTTATTTGTTAGGAAATGGAAGGTAAAAAGCCTAGAATATATTGTTGCTATTATCATATGCAATGTCCACAAGGGTGATATTTACAGGGTGAGTAATGCAGTTAGGAAATATTCATCATCACCATTTCTCATACTTTTCTTATTTTTCTATTTAGCACTCCTCTTTAGATCTAACCAGCTATCCTAATATACTGTGGCACTCCATTCTCTATTCCTAGAATTTGATCCTGAGGACTGCCCATTTGATTGTCCTAGACCATGTGAAAAAGTTTGCCCTGCTTCTGCAATAGTGATACAGAGGGTGGTTAAGGGAGTTGGATCTGTAGAGAACAATAGATTGGATAAACTGCAGGTGCTTATTCTTCCACTGTCGCTTAGGTTCATATTTGTATTCTTAGTGTTCAGTTTATTAGTTTGTTATCCAGGGTGGAGTTATCACAGAACGATGTTATGGATGTGGACGCTGCTTTTCCAGCTGCCCATATGATAAGATAAGTTAGTATTGCCTCTTTCTCTTTTATTTACTTCAAAATTATATCTATCTTTGTCCTCATCTCCTTTTTTATATCAACACAGTTTTCTTTCTAATGATTTTTTTTTCTAATGTGTATTTTGGTGCTATCGGTTTTGTCATACATCTACAATATTTTCCTCTAATGCTGTATGATGTATTTTCCTCTTCTAATTCTTATTGTACTCCATCAGAAGAATAATATGTATAATGTGTTTGGTTGAATTTAGGTGCTACTACTTATGTCCGAGATCCTACTACTACTAGTAAGCTTTTGCAAAGGAGTGATGTTGATGCTATAGAGATACATACTAGTGGAAGGTTTTTGTTATTGATAATTTTTCACTTTAGAGGTCTCTTTGAACTTCTTGTTCCAATCTCGGTGATTTGGAGTGTTTTGATGTTGCAAAACTTGATAGGCGCACTGATTCTTTCAACCTGCTATGGGATAGCCTAGTGGATTCGATTGAAAATGCGAAGCTAGTCGCAGTAAGTCAAGTTGTTGGATGTTTTATTTTTTGGTGCCCATTCTTTTTATCTTTCTGTCAAAGCATTATCCATAGTTTGTTAAAGTATAATCAGCAATCTATTTTATGCAATCCTGATCACTCCAGGTTGGAAGACCTTCATGCCAAAGGATTTCTTTTAGCAAATGTTGATAGGATTAATTGAGATCAATGATTTTAATGGATAAATTCATTACAGGTACAATGCGAGTAGTTCTGACCTAATGATGTTTAAGAGTGACTATAAAGCCCAGGGAAATAATATGTTTGTAGTTGTTGACTTGTTAACTAGTAGAAAATGACTGAATTTGGTAAGAAAGCAAATTTCTCCTTCTATTTGATAAACAGTTGAACTGAAACCCAAAGTTGATAGTGTAGTTTTTCTAATTATGATGCAAGCCAGTAACCTTTTGTTTAATTGGCTAACTTGTTCGATGACAATGCGCGAAATGTTTTTTTTCTTTTTTTCTGTTTACTTATGATGCATCTGTTTCAGGTTAGCTTGCCCAATGTGGGTGAATCAACTTTACGGGTGATGAATATGATATACGAGACAATGCAGCCTCATCTCAAATGCTACAATTTGTGGCAGGTCAGTAGTCTACAATGGTAAACTAAAACCTCACTAGAATTATTTGGTATCTGGTGTTTCCAGACCCTTATCTGCAGTAAATACACATTTCATGGACAACATAGCAAAAGGTAATATTGAGCATGTTTAAAAGTAACTCTGATAATTATCCCCAAGGAAGATTCTATATTTTTGATCCTGAGTTAGCAGTATGAAAATACAACGCATTAGTAAAGATAAAGGCATGATGTGTGGAAATGACAAACAACACCATTACTCAATAGAAATTAGTGTCCTGAAAAATATTTTCTAGAATCATCACTATATAGAATCTTAATATATTAAGATGATAAATTGGTTTTCAAATTTTTGCATAAAAAAGAAGAAAAATAGACAACAGTTCTAAATTATCTTTCAGTATAAGAAACTAGCTCCTTAATATCATCGATGATGAAGGTGAAAAAGTATTTAAAATCATGGGTTATGAAGATTACATAGATTAGGGGCCATTTCCCTCGAGTTTTAGAGAGAGAGATGACTACAACAACTATGAATCTAAAGAGTGAAGGCCTAGCTTAGAGAGACAGAGGGAGACTTATCCCTGACACTAATTAGCTTGCTTGTCCTCGTCAAAGGTGATAGAAATAATTTAGTTCATTAGTGAGTTTACTAATAGACAATAAGTTCAATAAAAACTTATAAATATTAAAGATAAATATAACATGAGCAAAAGGGAACATCTCCATTGCTTTATCATCGGGACATTAGTAGAATGCGTGGGCAGTGTTAGAGCGGAGAGTGAAAGAATAAATGTTACTATACATATGTTTAGAGGCTTTTGAGTCTAGGATCTAGAAAGATGACCTAGAGGTATAAGATAGGTAGACAGTCGAAATACTTCATCGGCAAATGAGGTGGTCAACTAGGATGAGGCACTAAGAGCAATCTAGAACCGAAGGAGGCTCGAGTACTCCTCTAGAACAATAACAATGGAACTCGATATGTTGTGTGAGATGGTCAACCAGGAAGGAAGTAATGAAGAGAGTATCGTGTATCTTTGACATGTACAAATCTACCATAGTGTGAGCATTTTGAACTACCTGGGTTAGCAGAGTGACCCAATCATTCTTCTTGTCAACTTCCTCGAGAATTAAACATTTCTTCAGATTGTGGTTTGCAACACTAAATTGGACAGTCACCTTTATCAAATTGGGTGAACCCACGCTGATTTCACCTAGTTAGGCCTAATGCTAATGAAACTAGATTTGGGGGCCTGATGCTCTTCGCTACCCTTAGTTGCTTGGGAAAGGACGAGAATGAAATGGTTGCACTCTAAAATGTCAAGTTTAGCCTAAAATTAGTCCGCATTGATGACGGCAAATAGTGGTAGCTTTCTCACGTGGCTACAACACTTTGGTGATGATAACAAGAAGTGTATGACAATGCCAACTGCAGAAGGTGATGCCGAGATTACTCATATCGAAAATGAGATGCTTACATTGTATAGTGAAGCTTGCATCATAGGTAGTATTGTCTTGTGTTGTGTTGCATGGATAGGGAGACAAACAGTGATATGCTGATGGAACCTGGGATAACACAGGAGAAGACAGTGTTGGATGTGGTGGAAGATAGTGGAGATGTCTAAACTCTAATACCATGTTACAATCGAGGAAGAATTATTTCCTCATGGAACCTTAAATAAGTTCCTCTGATATATAGATATCATTACGAATATAAAAATTACAAATGGACCCTTACATGCATATTTACATACGAGGCCAGTTAGCCCATAATACATTCAAACAGGAATAATATTTACGTCGTTTGTTTATGAGTATTGCTGTTTCCTTTGAATGCATCTTTTTTCTGATTAATGTATTTCACATTCCAACCTACCCCTTAATAACTATAGTTGGATGGGCGCCCTATGAGTGGAGACATTGGCAAAGGTGCAACAAGAGAAGCAATTACCTTTGCTGTTCAGTTGGCTGCAACATGCAACAAGCCTCATGGTAGATATCTAGGATATTTTTTATGAAAATTGTAAGGGATGATTGAATGTTCTTCAAAATAGCATTGATAACTCGACAACTTTTTTCACTTTGTAGGGTTTTATCAGTTGGCTGGGGGCACTAATGCTTTCACCATCGAGAGCTTAAAGAAATATGGGCTGTTTCAGATGAACCATATTGATGGTAATGAGATTTCCTAATTACTCTCGAGGCACCTTGTTCAGTGAATGAGGTTCTGCTGTGTAATAGTTTCATTTTAGCAGGAACATGGAACTTAAAAAGCATCTTATATAATGTCTTTTTTTTTTCACTCCTAATACTGCTCCTGTAAGCTTCTTGAGCATGATATTTTTGCCTTGTGTCAAAATTGTGGAAGTCAATAATTGACAAAAGGTTTGTAGAAAGTGATACTTATACATGCATACATCATAGGCAATTCTTCAGAAGCGAGGATTGAAGATGATCAAATTGGTTCTAGACAAACCTATATTGGTGGAATAGCTTATGGTGGTTATGCACGAAAGGTATTATTTTTACCATTTGGAACAATTGAAGCTCATCCACTATTTCCATTTTTTAAGGACAGGAAGATCAACAAGTAAATCTATCTTTGTTTCCATACTGCATATGTTTTATTTTTCTGAAGTTGTATCTTTCCTATTCTCAGTCTTTTCTGGTCGTGACCAATGGATACTTCTTTGTTAAGCATCTTTCTGACTGGATAAGCATGTTTATACGCAATTAGCATGTGTATTTGTATTGTAACATCTTTTAGAAACAAAGAGACACATTTTCCTACGGATTTATGTGAAATCTGATTAGCTAGGAGCTTAAACTGTGTAAGCTTTTAAAATCTAGGGTCATCTACATGAATCTTATTTATTGACATCAATTTTCTTTTAAATTTTATGTGCCTATGGACCTTCAACTTTCTTCCATTCAACTCTTATATACTTAATTGCTCTGGAATGAATTTTTTTTTTTCCCCTTCTTTTCTTCATGGTAGCCTCACCTGTTAGGCTTTTGGCTTATGTACTATGCTACTGGCTATATACTAACGATTTGCTGCAGATTGTGGGAAAAATTCTATGCAAATTGCCCAGCCAAGATGGCCATGCATGGATAGAGGATCACCCTGAGTATTTATTGGAGGCTCTTAACGAGGCTTTGACTTTAGTAGGTCCTGTCAAGGGGTACACTGACTACAGGGAGAGATAAACCTCAGAAAATTGATGCGAGATGTTCATCAAAAATTAGTATGATATAGCATGCACGTCTGGATAACAATGTACCAGTAAGTATAGATGTTGATGCTCTTGTCAATCCCTGTGTGAGACCTAAACAGTGGATGGATGCAAACGAGTTACTCGATTTGAAGTTCTCACTGATGTCTCTACAGTTAATTATTAATGTCTATGCAATTTTTTACTGTTTACCATCCAGTAATTTTGTACAGGGCACCAATGCATAGGTTTAGAATATGCAACTTGCAGATGTCAGCTTTGCATCATTTCTGATAGTGACTAATTAACTTCAGTTGCGACATAACAGTGACTTATTTAGTTGAGATATGTTGTACAAGACCAACCGACTTAGGGAATGCTCACCAGAAGTCCAAGAAGAGAATTATCCTGTTGCTGAATGCCCTGGGATCTTAGAATGATACGTCTAGATTAGTAAGAATCTCTATCCTGCATTAACAATTTATAGCCACATCAGCAATGTGGCATCAATCTGACAAAGAAACTAATGAAGCAGAGATATATAACTTCAAACCATTTCCCATTGAATCTAAAGCTTCAGCAGCATCTTGGCAGCGACTGGATACTCATTGCTTCAACACTACAACTGTAAGAAATCACTTCAGCAACATAACATATTGTGCTGTATATAAGAATCAGAAGCAGCTTAACTGGTGGTGGTTAGCTACCCAAAGGCTTTAAATTGTGCGAGAAGGCCATGAACTCCCATGTTCTCCATGTCGTCGTCAACATTTTGAGACTACGAACAGGCAGTGACCTACTATCAGCTTCAAGTATGCAAAGACAGTCCAATATAAAGCCGGACTCATCAGACATTTCCTATATGATAATCCTGCATCACCAGAAGTCCTTGCAGGAACAGTTGCCATCTTTGAAGTGGTGAAATCGGTTCCTGTCTCTCAGGATGATCTCCCTCTGGAACACCCTCGATATCAACTTGCTTGTATCATGGCAATCCCAGCACACTCTTAAGTTTTTCACGATCCTAATGCAGGCGCCTTCATCCAGCGCAATCAGCCCAAATGCAATGGCCAATTTCTCACTGTGCCAGCGCAGAGCATCCTCTTTCTCCTCTTCTTCAATATTGAACATCACCTCGTTTGTCTTAGCTGCATAACCAGCCAATTTCAGTTTCCTCGATATCTCTTGCAACATCAACGCAATCTCCTTGTATCTGGGATGTGACTTGCCCCCTACAAAGAACTCATGGACCTCACCACCAACCTCCATTACACTGCAGCCTGGCTCCTTCCTTACCCCTTTGCCTTTCATTGACTCCCTCACATCATTAACTCCTTCCCAGTTCCTTGACTCAGCATACATGTTCGACATGAGGACATATGCCGCGTCGTTCCTCGACTCCACCTCCACTAGCTTTTTCATAGCATACTCGCCCAATTCGATGTTCCTATGTATCCTGCAGGCATTGAGCAGAGCTCCCCAAGCACCAGCATGTGGTTCAATGGGCATACTGTCGATGAAATTAACAGCATCGTCCAACAGGCCAGCTCTCCCATACAAATCCACCATGCAACCGTAGTGTTCGCGCCATGGGCTTATTCCATACTTTTCAGGCATCGAGTTGAAGTGCTGCCGACCCTCCTCAACCAACCCGGCCACACTACAGCCTCGAAGGACAGAGATGAAAGTCACACCATTGGGTAGCCACCCCTGCTCCTTCATCTGTTCAAACAGGTTGAGGCATTCTTTGCCGGCGCCATTCATTGCCAGCCCGCTGATCGCACTGCTCCAGGTGTAGACGTTCTTCTCCTGCATCCTCCAGAAGACCTCCATAGCCCACCCCATGTCACCGCACTTGGAGTACATGTCCACGAGCGCCGTACCCAGCGTCACTGTGATACGGAGCCTGTTTCTTTGCAAATAGGAGTGCACCCACTTACCCTGATCCAGGGCGCCCAGATGGCCGCACGCAGTGAGGACCGACACCAACGTCGCCTCGCTCACTCTCAGGCCTTCCAATTGCATAGACAAGAACAGTTGCAGCGCCTCTCTCGGTCGGCCAACCTGCGAGCACCCAGCGATCATGGCGTTCCACGCGATGGGATCTCGGCTTGGCATATCGTCGAACAGTTCTCGGGCATGGTCGATCTCACCGGCTGCAGCAAGGGCACTTAGCATGGCGGTGCGAGCGACGGTGTCAGCGTCGTGGACTTCGGAGTAGACGCGCAGGGCGGCTTCAAGGTCACCGAACTCGGCGTACATTCGGATAAGGGCGCTGTGTACGTGCGGGTCGGAGGCGAAGCCATGGCGAATGGCGGCGGCGTGCACCGAAGCCGCGGAGAACGGGGAGGTAGCAGCCTTAACGCAGGCGCCGACAAGGAAGGTGAAAGTGAAGCGGTCCGGGGAGATGGAGCCGAGGAGGCGGCGGTAGAAGCGGAAGGCGTGGCCGGGGTCGGGGCCACGGGAGTGCGCGCGGATTAGAGAGTTGAGGAGGAATACGCTGGGGGAGTGCGGGGAATGATCCAGAAGCCGATGGGAGTACTGAAGGAGGAAGGGGGAAGCGGTGCCGGCGGCTAAGGCGACGGCGGCGACGAACTGATCGAAGAGGACCGGGTCGTGGAGGCGGCCATGGACGAGAAGCTGGCCATGGATTTGAAGGACCTGGCCGAGGGTGGCGGCGGCGGGATCGCGGGCGGAGGCGGAGGAGGAGTCGAGAAGCGCAATAGGGTTGTGCCTGGCGATGACGTTTCTCAACGACAATTTCATCGCACCGCAGGAGACTCCGCATACTGAGAGAAGGAAGCAATCGTCGTATAATTCGACTGCGAATAAACCGGACATTATGGACCGATTACTAGCAAAACCCGAACCGGTTTTTTCCTTGAAAGAATTTTTTTAACAAATATTTAATCTTCAAGTCATAATTATTACTGAGAGAATTTTAATAGATAAATTTTCAAAACGCACATCTAAAAGTTTGATATTTCTTAAAGGAATATTATACTTTGAAAATTATTAAAGACCATATTTATTTCATGTATTATTTTTTATTAAAATTTAAAATTGTGTTAATGCTGATTTTAAAAAATCAATATCATATTAATACTGAATTTTAAAAATTAATATTAAATGATATTTGATACGGATAATATCCCCTACCAGGTGGCAGAACCTGGTCAAGGGCCCTGTTAAGGTGAACGTTCGATGAAAAGGAAGCTCGATTAGATCTGAATCTGCACGTTTGATACCTCGGCAAACAGTCTTATCTTAGTCCTATACCCCGATTCAGCCAGATAACTGGATGTCTCGGTCAATCCTCTCGCCCACTTGTCTCGGCCCTATACCCTGATGTCTCGACCATATGTTTCGGACATACCTCAGCTCGGTTATATGCTTCGGCTGTCTTAGACATATTTTGGCTCGACCAGATGTGTCACATCTCCACATTAATAATGTTATGTCATCTCCATCGCGCTCATCATTATTAGTTCTCGTTCTATCTCTGTCAGATGTCTCCCTCGTTACTGTCACTACTGCGATAGCCCCTACTACTACATCGCATCTCTACTACCATTCTGAAGATGGGCTTCCATACCCTTCTAGAACAATCACTTCGTCAAGCCTCTCTTTTCATCATTCCTATATATAAAGGAGAATGATTATAGAATACAAGCTCAAACTCTAAACTTACTTTTTAATAACTTATTTACCGTTAGTCGCATACTGACTTAAGCTTTAGAGGGGACATCGCCGACACACCTCCGGCCGGTGCCCCCAATCTCGTGTTTTTTTAGCAAGATTCTTGATGAACCCATTTCCGCACAGAGCTTCCTTGAGTCCCTATTCGCCGGACGACCCCACCCCTAGCTCAGCCAGACAACAACAATATTGATTTTGAAAAATTAACACGAAAGAAATGAATCTTCGTAGGGCGAATTAGTAGGGATCACTAAATTGTCGAATTATAATATTAATTTTTAAAATAAATACTGTGTATTATTATAATATTAATTTTTAAAAATTAATACTACTAAATTTTTGACTTTAATAGAAAAATAATACAACAAATAAGTTCACTTTTGTTAATTTTTAAAATATAGTACGTCTTTAAGAAACATTAAATTTTAAATATGTTCTTTGATAAATTATCGAATTTTAATTAATCTTATAAAAAATATTATATATAATAAAAATGAAAAATAAAACAGGGTGCCTTTTAATATTTTACAAAAAATGAGGCGTCCCAATTAATAAATCAACTCCTCTCTGGTCGATCCCCATTCCGAAAGGTATTCCAATCGCCTCTGTTACCCTCGTCGTCGTCTTCTTCTATCCCCTGCCGAGCAAACCTCGCAACCCCACCGAACCGAACTACAGTCAGACGCTCAAGCGGGCTTTCGGTTCTTTCTCTGCAACTCACAGCGTCAACGAGCCTGAAGAGGGCCGAGGCCAGCTC
>JBAMHZ010019789.1:0-19052 GCA_037177395.1 Alpinia galanga
AAAAGCCTGGGATGAAGATGAATCTCTTGTAAGTTACACGAAGAAAACATTTGTGTGCTCTATTACCTTCTTTTGTTGGCCTAATTTAACTGACTCGAGTTTCATATTTCTTTGGCAAGGCATGGATCGTTTGAGGACGAGATCAAGAACGTAGAGGAGTTGGAGATGGTAGAGGGCTTTGAGCTAGCCCTGAAGGAATGGTCCAGTTGGCTTGAATTAAATCCCAACCCCAGTGCGAAGCTTTTCTTTGTCAGCTTGTCACCAACACATTTTTGGTCAGTATCGCCATTCAGATTCGTTACTGCATTGTCTGCCTTATGGATTCATACAGAAACTTAGAGCGAAAGGTGATTCTGGCAGGGGAGATGAGTGGGGTGCAGCAAGCAATCAAAATTGCTACAATGAAACAGAACCAATTCATAGAGAAGGGTATGCGAGTAGAGGATCAGATTACAAGATGTTGCACATGGTTGAGAAAACCATCATGAAAATGAGGCAAAAAGGCGTAAGCGTGCAGTTACTTAACATAACTCAGCTATCAGAGTATCGAAAAGATGGGCATCCCTCTGTTTACAGGAGATATTGGGTTAATCTAACGCAAGAAGAACTTGCCAACCCTTCTAGCTATTCAGACTGCACACATTGGTGTGTTCCAGGAGTTCCTGATGCATGGAATGAGCTCCTTTATAGTTACATTGTTTTGTAAGCACGATGCAATTTCTACCTATTTTTCCTGCTCAGTTGAAGCAACAACAGAATTTCTCAGTTTTAAAAAAGATATCTCGCATAACTATTAGATAAAGTCAATTTTTTAAGATTAAGGCATTATCATATCAATTGCAGACTTTATCACAAAGTATTCTATATACCAAAGCAGATAGCATTTCAAAGAAGAAAAAAAATTAAAATTCAAGAACATTTTAATAGAGTATGTATCTTATAGTTTTGTAAATGTAATAGAATGAATGTTCATTCTCATCTTTTGTATCTCAACATAGTTTTTTATGAAAATAATGTAAATAATCAATTAAAAAAAGACTAATCCAATGTCCTAAAATTACTCTAGTAATTCGTCCTACCTCCCATTAACTCATTTGGCAATAGTTGGTTTAGCGAATTGAGAATTCCCTGCAATCTTATCAAAATTCTCACCATTTCCTCCTACCTTCACTAACAGCAATTCTAATTCTGCAGTTTTTATCTTTTAATGCAATACCATCATAGCTTCTTAATTAGTTTTTAACTGAGATTAGATTTTCATCATAAAGTAAATACGTACACTGTAGGGAACCAAGGATTAAGATAAAACGAGTGCATATATTCATTAAATATTGATGATGAAAAAGGCTCTCCAGAAATCAATCTTGTCAGTGCTGTCATCTCATTTTGGCTGAACTACTAGTCTCCTACCTCGTTCCAAGATTTAATGGTTGTTGTTCACCAGCTAATAGATAGTGTAATCACATTTCCTTGAATCATAAGGAATATCTGTTATGCACAAACCAATCCCTTTGAATCTATCGATCCATTTCAGTATGTAAATGTCATCCATCGACTTTATGGTCGGTAATAGCTACATCATCCACGTACCTAATTAGTTAGCATATATCATACTCTAGCTTTTAAGATAAAACTTTTAACAGTTCGTGGAAATTTTAAACTGATCAAGTTCTTAATTCAAAAGCAAGTTACAGAAGCAATTAAGATAGTTGTTTTGTAAACCAAGTTATTAAAGCAAGATAAACTCTAGCTCCCATCTATATATCAAATTAAGAGGGGAATTAAATTCACTGAAGGAATATATCAGACTATTAAAGGACAAGGTGGTTATCTTTCTCTAGAAGCAAGAGAGGGCAAGGAAAAGAACCCTCACCGTGGACTTTTGAAGCCAAAAGTCAGATCAACGAAAAATTGAAATTAAGGTCAGATCGACGAGGATCAACTCAGCCAAAAGTTGCATCTTGTCCAACAACCCTGACCAAACCTGAGACCAGTTGATTGATTTATCATTGCAGACTTTCAACAGTTCTATTGGTGCATCGCTGGAATTAGACTGAACATTTCCATCAAACAATCTATTGGTGCATGCAAAAGAATTGCCAAAAATACATCCAAATATGATATTTTTTTAGAGAAAAGAAAAGATTAGAAACATCATTATGATGCGTTGTCGAAAAGAGTTTCCTTGGAGACTTGAGAAGGAAGCATAGCTGAAATTACTATGTCTAACAAAGACCCTAGCGAAGTGGGTGCACCAAGCCACCAACTGCCACACGGTTCAACGAGGAGTTTGATCATATAATATATATTTATATATGAACGATGTGAAAATAACTAAAAAAAAAAAAGGGCACAAATCCAAACCTAATCCGCCAACCACAACAAAGTGCCTCTCGAAGCTCTCATGCATGCTGGCTGCACCCCTTTTCTGCACTAGCTAACCGCTATATAAGACGACGTGCGCCCTTTCTTTCCATCATCCTACATCGGACACTGCCTCCCTGATATCTCAAACTTTCGAGCACCACTGCCTGTGGGCTGTGGCTGTGATCATCAATCACTTCATTTCTCGATGGAGTGTTTCGCCAAAATCAATCTTCTTGTTACCTTCCTTTTAGGTCTCAATTCACTTCTCTTTTATGGAATCGACGCAGAAGTGCAGCACCACGACTTTGTGGTGATTAAGTTTTTCTTTAGCACTTGGATCTTTCCTATTTCTTCGTTGAGCTAGTTACTACTCGCGTGAATCAAAGCCATGCATGAATGACTGCGTATATATGCAGGTGCAAGAAACGCCGGTGAAGAGGCTGTGCAAGGACTATAACATCATCACCGTCAACGGGCAGTTTCCGGGGCCGACCATAGAGGTCAAGAACGGCGACACGATCGTCATCAATGTCGTAAATCAAGCGAGATACAACGTCACACTTCACTGGTACTCTACATTACTCAGATGCCCATTAATTGGCAATCAAAATTACTTATATAATTGACGGTGGCTTGTGTGGTGATTAAGGCACGGAGTGAGGCAGCTGAGGACGGCGTGGGCGGACGGACCGGAGTTTGTGACGCAGTGCCCCATCAAACCAGGCGGCAGCTACAGGTACAGATTCACGATCCAGGGACAGGAGGGGACGCTTTGGTGGCATGCGCATAGCTCCTGGCTCAGGGCCACTGTGTATGGAGCTCTCATCATCCGTCCTAAGGAAAACGCATCCTACCCATTCGCCATGCCCAAGAGAGAGATCCCTCTCATACTCGGTACGCTACCTCAAACTCAATTCTAATGACACGAAATTACAAGTATTTTCACTGTGGAGTTGTGGGACGAAAACAGGGGAGTGGTGGGATAAGAATCCCATTGACGTCGTCAGAGAAGCAACGCTCACCGGTGGCTCGCCCAACATCTCCAACGCCTTCACCATCAACGGCCAGCCCGGTGATCTCTACAATTGCTCCTCCAAAGGTTCTTGATCGACTCCGATAGTTTAATTAACTACCATCGCCTGAAGTATTATTCATGGCATTGATCGGTAATTACCTGCTGATTGACTAATTATATTGCAGAGACCACTGTGATTCCGGTGAAGGCCGGCGAGACGAATCTTCTCCGTTTCATTAACGCTGCGCTCAACACCGAGCTCTTCGTCGCCATCGCTAACCACAAGATGACGGTGGTGGCCGCCGACGCCTCGTACACCAAGCCCTTCACCACCTCCGTACTCATGATCGCTCCGGGCCAAACCACCGACGTGCTCGTCACCATGGATCAACCTCTCACCCGATACTACATCGCGGCGCGCGCCTACTCCAGCGCCAAGAACGTAGCCTTCGACAACACCACCGCCACCGCTATCCTCGAGTACGACTGCGGCTGCAACCAACCGGGTCCGCCCCCACAGCCCGTCTTTCCCGCACTGCCGGCCTACAACGATACCGCCGCCGTCTCCGCCTTCACCGCCGGGATTAAGAGCCCCTCCTCCGTGGAGGTCCCCGGCCCCGTCGACGAGAACCTTTTCTTCACCGTTGGTCTCGGCCTCTTTGACTGCCCCAAAGGAAAGACTTGCGACGGGCCCAATAACACCCGCATGGCCGCCAGTATGAACAATGTCTCGTTCGTGTTCCCAGGGGCCACCTCCCTACTGCAGGCGCACTACCAGCGGCTGCCGGGCGTCTTCACCACCGACTTCCCGGCGGTGCCGCCGGTGGCCTTCGACTACACGGCGCAGAACGTGAGCAGTAGCCTGTCGCAGCCGGTGGCGGGGACGAAGGTGTACAAGCTCAAGTACGGGTCGGTAGTGCAACTGGTGCTCCAGGGCACCAACATCGTCTCCGGCGAGAATCACCCGATCCACATCCACGGCTACGACTTCTACATTCTAGCGGAGGGGTTCGGGAACTTCAACCCGGCGAGGGACAACGCCAAGTTCAACTTGGTGGACCCGCCGATGCGCAACACCGTGGGCGTGCCGGTGAACGGCTGGGCTGTGATCCGCTTCGTGGCGGACAACCCCGGCATCTGGCTCATGCACTGCCACTTGGACGTGCACATCACTTGGGGGCTGGCCATGGCCTTCCTGGTGGAAAATGGAGAGGCGGAGCTGCAGTCCCTCGAGGCCCCTCCGCCGGATCTGCCGGCTTGCTGACCCACTTCATCATTGTCCATGATTGCTACAGATTTTTATGAGTTTACATCATTCGATTCGATGAAAATATCTATGATTTTGTCCCCTTTTTTTTCCATGTAAGCGCAGAAATAGATATTAATGGTAAATAAAATTTGCTTCGAATAATTTACCCTCTTTCAGTATAAAACTTGTTTTCCCTAAAATTCTTCTACAAAACGATCATTATTCAAAAACTAGATTTGAACAATCTCTAAAGGTCAAACAGTTCGGTTGATCGGAAAGATATTGCGATTGCAGCGATGTTTTGACCGAACAAGCCTCTCGGTAGTTGACTAGCTCAGCCGTCGGAAAAGTATACGTTGACTCAGACATTGTCGCCGAATTTGGCAATTCTGCCATGGTTAGCAAGAGTCATTAGCGGGGCGAGTTCCATAAATTAAATGCCCAGAAGAGGCCAAAACCAGCCGGCAATCCTCTCGTCGCCCCTGAAAATGGAGAGGATCGCAATTCCACCTCACTCTCCATACATTGGCGCGCGCGTAATCATTGTCCCTTGCACGCTCGCGTTGTTGTTCCCCTCACACTTTCTCCGCTCATCGTTGGTGGAGTCCTTCCCACTGATGAAGCAAAAAACAGGGGCAGGGCCGTTTGCCTTCCCAACTATGCAAGCAGCGCTCTAGCTGCGTAATTACCTTCCTCAAAGATCTCACCAACAAATTCTCTCTTCCCAAGACCATTTCCAGCTCAGTATTTACTGTGTTTCCTTTCTTTGCCTCGCTGCAAAATTCTTAATTCTTCCATTCATAATCATATCGCATATGCTTAATCCACTCCTATATGGGACGCACTTTCCCCTTCTTCATCCTCCTCAGTCTCTGCCTCTCCCTCCACTCTGCATTCTCTGCCTTGATCTTCCCCGCTGGAGGCCGTGTCACCGTCGGCTTTCCTTCCCCGTTCCAGCCGGGCTTCATTGGGAGAGCCTACGTGCTCACCGCCGGGAATGCCTCGCCGGACTTTCGGGCGGCGCTCAGCGTCGAGGCCGTTCAAGGCCGCTACTCCTGCTCCATGGTCGTTCTCCTCGGAGGCTTGAAGGTGTGGTCATCAGACCATTCTGCGAGATTCACTCCGGCCGGAAGCTGCATCCTCGATCTAACCGTCGACGGCGACCTGCAGATCAAGGACAGCACCGGCCGCGTCGGATGGCGTTCGGGAACTCCGGGCGTAGGCGTGCAGGTAACTCGCTGTCTTCGTCGATCGGCTTAATCGTACTGAATTGGACGTGTACAAACATTCGCCACGCGTTTACTCGAAACAGTGTCTCCGCCTTAAAAAGAGAACAGGCAATCTCATCCTCACCGACGCGACGAATCGAACCACATGGCAAAGCTTCGACTACCCGACGCACACGCTGCTCTGGAGACAGCAACTCAATTCCTCAGGAAAACTCACGTCCTACCCTGTCAATTCATCTGCGTCCTACTCCTTCGAGGTGGAGCAGGACAAAGTCGCGGCCTACTTGCATTGGAAAGGCAACACCTACTCCTACTGGGAGCTCAAGCCTCCTCGGTCGGGCAGCAGAACCGCGTTCGTCAAGCTGGCATCCAACGGGCTCAAAGTGTTCGACAAAAGATCCA
This sequence comes from Alpinia galanga, assembly GCA_037177395.1. Lineage (NCBI taxonomy): Eukaryota > Viridiplantae > Streptophyta > Magnoliopsida > Zingiberales > Zingiberaceae > Alpinia > Alpinia galanga. The sequence continues at coordinate 6,263 of JBAMHZ010019789.1, forward strand.
AGAAAATCGCTCAAATCCTGGCAATGAATTCTGAAGCTGTTAGATTCTTGTCCCTGGAAAGCAAAGGCAACGTCGGACTCTACTACTACTCTGCCTCCCGAGGCGAGTTCGAGGCGTCGTACAGAGCTCTCCGGTTCTGTGACCTTCCACTTCCTTGCGGACCTTACGGCGTCTGTTCTGCCACTGAAACCTGCTCCTTTCTGCAAATTTCCGAACTGGAATACCACGCCAACTTCTGCGACTTGGCAGCCTCTGACGCTGAGATGGTGGAACTGGAAGGGATCGTCACCGTGCTGAGAAGCCCATCGCCGACGGTCAACGTTAGCAAGAAGGAGTGTTTATTTTCCTGCTTGGAGGATTGTTCTTGTGCCGCCGCTTTGTACCTGAATGGCAATGGCGTGGGTGTTGCGGGAGACTCGTGCTACCGCTACGGCCTCGTCGGCGGCGCACGAGAGGTCGAGATGGGGGCTGATCAATCTAGCTATTGGATCAAAATCGCGAAGAAAGCGAGTGGGCATCGTGACCCTTCTTCCGGTCTGACGATGAAGGTCCTCATCGGCGGTGGGATCGTCGATGGGGTTGCGCTTTGTGTGATCATTGCAGGACTTGTATACTATTTCATCAAAGTTCGTAAAAGATCCGTTGAATCAAGAACTAATCATTGAGGAATCTCAAAATGTATATATATATATATATAATTTTATTACCATGCAATTTGACTAAAAAAACACATTCTGAAAATCTCACGCACTTTACAACTTAAATTTTCTCATGGAATAATTATTATAATTAAAATTCACTGCTTCAAACTAAATTACATGGGCAAAGATAATCTTTCAAATAATTTTACCAATTAGTGTTTTCCTATAATTGTTTAAATTATTAAGAATGTGCTTGGGAGGAAAAGATATATTAAAAAATGGGTGAGATTTAATCGAGATCAACCATCAAAATATGGCTGGGAGTTTTAAACACGCGACCTTGGCAAGAAGAAGAGTAGGGACATATTTAGTACTTTTCCCTAAGAACGATAATGAATAGGCAAATAAATGCGTTGGGAACAAGAGCACGGGGAAAAAATTGAAGTGTTCATTTGATAACTAGATCGTGTCTCTACTCTTCTTCGCGTTCTCCTCTCGCTCTCTCTCTCTCTCTCTCACACACACACGCACACACAGAGGCATGGGCGCGGACCAGCCGGAATTAGGGTTTTCTCGATGAGCCACGACGACGGCATCATTCCCCGCTCCTTCGTCTCCATTTTCGTTCGGCATCCTCGCTTTAATTATTCCTGACTGCGCTGCTCAAGGAAGCTCTCCCTCCCGGTCGCTTGCTCCATCAAGGTTCCGATTCGATTGTGGCTCCTTCGGACATTGGGTGATTCTAGGGTCTTTTCGCCGCCATTGGTTTGCTTGCCGTATTGGGATTTGGGGATTCTTGAACTCTGCGTTTTTTTTTCTGGAGGTTGAAGGCGCTGAGATTGGAAGGTGGTTGAGGAAGAATCAAGAGACGCTGTAGCAGAAGATTCGGTTTTCCAAGCTCGCAATCTGTTCGGTCTCGTTTGGATATTCAGAGAGGCTCGTCTGGCTAGGGCGCTGGTTCTCGAATAATGTGTATACTTTGTGTAGTTCCGAGGTGGTCGCGGAAGATTGCTACCTTGTTGCCTTGGCTGTTGTTCCCAGTTCTTCTGTTTTGGGGCATGTCGCCGCTCCTCCCTCCGCGGCTCCGCTTTGAGGTCACCTCGCCTAGGATCGCTTGCCTGAGCGTCCTCGTCCTGACCCTCTTCTGGTACAAGGCTTTGGTGCCTCTATTGAATTATTTGCAGGCTTGCATGGCAGCTCGCGAACGCGAGCGCCAGCAGGCACTTGCAATTGAGATGCAGACGCTTTTGAAGACTGCCATCCGCCGCTGCCGGAACTGTCACACCCCATACAGGGACCAGAATCCTACTGGAGGTCGCTTCAAGTGCTCTTACTGCGGCCAATTTTCTAAAAGGCCCATCTTGGATCTTCCATGTTCTGCTAGGAGCTCTTCGTTCAGTGAACTTATGAGGAATTGTGGATGGAAATGGAGCCAGGATCGGCAAGCCCAGAGAAACACCAACTGGGGTTGTTCTACAGTTGCGAAATTTTCATCATTTCTCATTTTCTTCCCTTTCAATCTGATTTTCTATTTATTTGTCAGTATAAGATGCCTCTGTAGAGTAGTATTCAGAAATAGTTTGTTAGAAGATGGTTCTGACAGAGACCACAAAGGGGCCTTATATAAGAGAGAGGATGATGGAGGAAACCTGCATGAGAGAAGATGGGAGAAAACGAGGAGGAAAGCTGAAGAGAAACGTCAGGCAAAGTTGGAAAAAGAGATGCTGGAAGAGGAAGAGAGAAAGCAAAGAGAGGAAGTTGCAAAGCTGGTAGAAGAAAGAAGAAAGATGAGAGATGAGAAATTGAAAGGTGAGGGAGAAACTGCAAAGGGCTCCATTGTTGACGAGGAAAGAGACAGTAACAAGCAAGGAAAGAAAAGAAGAAAAGATAGAAGAAACGACAAGGATAGGGGATCTAGTAAGAGCAATTCTGATGATGAGTATTTAGAGAAAAGGACGAGCAACATGAAGGAGAGAAAGAATGAGTTTTACAATAAGAATCACAATGAGAGACATGATGCAGCGAGAAATACAGCAGTGATATCAAAATCACATGCCTTGGAGACTTCACATGGAAATAAAGTGATAGCAGGCAAAACAAGGTATTCTAGTCATATAACTGGCAACTTTCCATCGAGAGGTTTTGGTGGCTCCATATTTTTTGGGAGAAATACCCAGAACCCAACTAGTGCGGTAAAGAAACCAATTAAACCAGTTACAGTTTTCATGAATCATACTTTCAAAAATGTAAGAAATTCTCAAGTGGCTGGAGATGTAAGTGTTAATACTGTGTCTAGTGGAGATGGTAGTATTCTCAAAAGCAACCTTCATCAGCCTGTAAGTTGTCATACATCAATCTCTTTAGTATTCTTGTTTCTGATAACTGTTTGTTTTGATGTTGGATTCTTTGCATTTCCTAGATGAATTCATATGTGCAACCACGCCAAGGTACTCTGAAGAAACCATGGCATCAACTATTCACTAATCCAGCTCCTACAAACCCTGCAACGACTTCAACAAGTCAAAATAATAACAGTCAAGTAGAAGCTCAGATTACAGACGTAAATAATCAGAAGTTGCTATCGGACAATTTTTTTGACAGTCAAACTAACTTTGCACAACCATTTTCTTTAACTTCTATGACTTCATCCAATGTCTTATTTAGTAGTACTTCTCCCAAAAGCTTGTCAGCTGAATCCTTATTTCCTTCCGTTAAGGATTCAACATCAAGTTTTACATCAGAAGAAGCTGAAATTTTTGAAGATCCGTGCTATGTGCCGGATATGATATCGTTGCTCGGTCCAGTTTCTGAGGAGCTTGACAATTTTCCATTAGATACAAGGTCTGATTTTCTTTGCAATGATAAGGTGGTGGAATCTCAAGTGTTAAAGAATACTTCTGCTTCTGGAATCATATTCAAGCCTTCTCCAATCGAGTGCCCTATTTCCAGATTGCAAAATTCAGAAGAAAAGCAGACTAGTTTTGACCATGTTTCATGTAATGTGAAGTCTCGGGATTTATATTTGACAAATGTTGATGAGTCACAAGGTACATGGAAGATGTGGGAACCTCCATTGGATCAGAACATGGGGTTACTAGGAGGGCCTTCCAGATGGCTTTCAACTATAGGACATCAGAATTCAGAACAAGTAGATATATCAAATATTTTCTCAAACAACTCTTTGGTATCACAAAGAATGAAGGGCAGCCCTGCACTTTTGAGTGCCAAATCTCCACAGCATGTACTTGGTGGTATTCAGCAGAATGGAGTCACACATGGTGCATATAGTGCTGCAATGAATGGTAGTGATCCTTGGATGCAGACACGACCTTTACAATCATTAGCTTCTGATGGAGAAAACCATTTACTTCCTCTGAATCTCATAGATAATATGCAGCAAAATGATGTGATGATAATTAGTCCAAACAAGTCAAAACCTGATTGCTCTATTGTATCTCCTATTAGTTGGCTTAGGTAAGTCCTCCATATGCATAATGATGGTTCCTTGCAGATTCTATGTTTCTGTATTGGAATTATATATTTATATTGTTCATCTTCACTACATTGAATCCCTCTGAACTTTTTGACATTGTGCTTCTGAGTGTACTTACTGGCTGAGGAATAGCTGCAAATGAGTTACATTCCATAAAAAAATGAATATTTTAGTTTCTTTTTTTTTTGGGAGGTAGCACCGTATTTTGCTTGTTTGCTTACCAATTTATGATTCCATCCAGTGATGTCATCATCTATTTTATCACTCCAATTCAAGTTACAGTGGTCTTTTGTGCAAGTTCTAGACTTTGCAGCTTTAAAATTAATTAAAGCCTAGTTATAACAATAAAAGAACGGTGGTCCATCATTTTTATAATTCCACATGTAATTTCAATAGACAATTCTTAGTTGTAATTTTTTTTGTTATATCAGGAGTCTGGAATAATGTTCCATGGTTCATAATTCTTAGATATTAGGGTGAATTAAGTTCCCTTAATTTGAAACACTACACAAATGTATTCTTCAACTGTACCTGCGGTAATAGTTTCTTTTCCATGTTCTTACAGTTGCTTCTGTTTCCTAATCAATAAGTGGCAATCAGATCTATAGGCCATCTCTCTCTATCTCTTTTGCTCATCTAGCATGCTTTGTCCGACATTGATCAGCACTTAGCTCTCTCTCTCTCAAGCTCATGATTTGCCAATAACTTTATCTAACATTGTACAACTCTTAGCTAAGCTTTTTGTCATACCAGTTTTTCCTGCTCTTGCATGCGGCACTTAGATCCTTTATATGTGAATGATAAAAAGCTCATAACATGGCTAGAAGTGTTAATTTCTCTTCTATTTGGTAGTTGTTCCTACAAATTCTTGGTGACTCCCTTATATCCACGGTTGGCAAAATCAGTTGATACATTTTGTTTGAGTTGGATAAATAACATTGATTGCCATTCTGACCTTCCTAAGAAATTGAACATCTTAGGAAGAATGATTTTAAAAATTCAAGAAACAAGAGAATTGAAGATATTGCTGGAAATGAGTTACATTTAACTAGAAAATGGATGGAATCAATTTGAATCTTTGAAATGGATTTTTGGAAACTCAAATCAATTTTGTTGAGTTCTCACTAATCTCAACTCAAATCCTATTGAACTTGCACATGGAGAGAATTTCTCTCTTGCCTAGATTGCATCTTGAATTGCTTAGCCTAGCCATAGCTCCAGATTTACCATGAGCTTGAGGATTGCCACTCACTAGATTTGATACCTCACCCATCTCTCCCACTCATTGTTGAAAGAGAGATTATGGATAGAGACTATCTCGATCAACCATGACCTTAAGGCGTCTTCCTTTAAATGAAATCTGAGTCAAATGTAATTGAGGACCCAAGTAGCTTTAATAACGTGGAATATTAAGCAATGATTTGATTTTATTTTTTTAGAAATATGGATGATCTAGTGTTATTTGGTAATTTATATTGATAAGTATGATTGTAGTATTTCTTAATAATTCAATAGATACGACTTAAATTATAATACAATTCTATCAATTAAATTATTAGTGTGATATGATTGCCCATATATTATCAATATCATAAGAATATTTTATATGTTTTAATCTAATTTTATTAATTATTTTCTTTGTTATTTATATTATGTATCACTATTCAATAGCAAATAATCTGGTGTTTAATGATACATAATGTGTGTCATTTCTTAAGATCTTTAAACTTCTTTTTAAATCTCATACATAAATAAATTTATTTCATCTTTATCTTCTTTTTAATATTTTTCTACCAATCTGATAGAGTTGATAGTTATATATTTTTTCCTATTCAATTGATCTTGACCTTGTCATTTTCTATTAGAAAGATATATATTCAACAAGGAAAAAAAATATGAAAATGGTATTAGTTATCTTGAAAATCTGGTGAACCAACAGAACCTTGTTTTGAGCATCCACTTATTTGGTAGTTGAACCAGAAAGAACTGCAAAATTTGTTTTGTTATTTTCAAGGCCATCTGGCTTGCCAGTTCAACATGAAAGTATTCATGTGTATGTATATCAAGTTAGTGAGCCCCCATTTTTATCCAGGAGTGTAAAAGATAGTTATCTATATTTTGATATTGTAGTATGAAACTAATTATAAACTAGAAATGTGATTTTTTGCAATTTAGATTTATAAATCATTGATTTTTATATTTTGTTGGTTGTAATGTGAAAATTTCTTCTTCTTTTTTTTTTTTGTTTTTTAATGTATACAGTATTTATTCAGTAGGCCAATCAGGGTCTATTTTCAGAATTAGTTGACCTTACTCAGTGTATTAGAACCATTCATTTTCTATTTTCTTAGTGTTATGCATCCTACTGATGTTGCACAAGCTATTAATCTCTTTGGAAGGTTTAAGACAGGTACTTGTAGACTGAGTTAGAACCTATTCAATGATTACAAGAGTTGAACAATCTTGGCGAGTGGCATGTTTGTAATTCAAGGTTCAGGCCGAAGAACATACGAGACAACTTAAAACATTCAAACACGATTAATTTTAAACCTTTGCTTTGCTTAGATGCAGAAATAAATCTAGGTAAATTACATGCATTTTGTTTCATGAGTCTATATATATATATAGAGAAAGAAAAATATTATCCTATATAATTTATCTGTGAGTCTTCATGCATATCTTTATTATCCATCGGTTGATCCTTTTGGATTCAAGGATTAGATTATAATATGCAAGTGGTTAGACGGTAGATAATAAAAATACGTATGAGTATTTATGAATAAGTTGTGCAAAATAATATTTTTTTATCTATATATATATATATATATAAATATTATCTTACACAATTCATCCATGAGTATTTATGCGTACTTCCATTATTTATTGTTCGATCATTTGCGTATTATAGGTTAATTCTTAAATCCAAAGAGATCGGATGATGGATAATGATGTGTGCTCACGGATGAATTGTGTAAGATAATATATATTGATATTTTTTTTTAAATAGTAAAATTTTGAATTATTTATAATAATCTAAAGAAACCTAAAAACAAAACAATAAAGAAAAGTTATCAACCCTTTTGTGTCCAACTTAAAAACTTCTCATGCTAGATGACCTAAAATCTCCACATACTCGAACATGGCCATAGAGCTTTGCCCACTTCCATTTAGGACGGTACAAAATATTGATTATATTAAATAAATCCAACGAATCAATTAATAGTTCGGTTTAATTTATTTAGAAATTTAATTTTTTTAAAATATTGATTATTTCAGTTTGGTTTTGAATTTCTAGTTAAAAAAATTAATATAATCAATAAAATTGGTATATGTCAATTGAATTGTAATAATCGACTGACATTATAATATTAATTTTGTAAAATCATAATTCTTTGTATTTTGAAAATTTATTATTTTTATTTTTAGTTGATTTTTTTATTGGTTTAGTCAATTAAAAAAATTCAATTTATTTGATTTTAATTTAATTAATTAGGTTAATAATCACCTACTTCCAATGGTGAGGTATAGAAGACAACTTATAATATGTTTAGCTGAGATTTGGATAACATTAAGAATATAACATTAGCCCATCGTATTAAAAAGTTAATTACAATAGGTTATCACTACAATTGAAGATTGAATTCGTTTTTCATATAGTCACTATGAAGTTATTGGAATTTATATTCTGAAAGTCACTAAATAATTTTAAAAGAAATATCATATAACAGTTTTAAATATGAGCAAATAACTGTAATATAGAGTTTTTGGAGTTTACTTGTATTTTCAAATTAATAAAGTTTTTTTTAAAACAGTCATGTATTAATTTTAACTTCCCTACCAGTTTTGATAGAATCATCAAAATTTATATCACTTTTTATTTTTATTTTAAATATATTTTGTAATATTTTTAAAATTTATAATTAAAAAAAATAATCTATAGCTTATATAATAATTTTAAAGTTTTGCTATAATTTATATCACTTTACTTTCTATTATATTTCTGAAAATTTTATATTTTTTAATGAATAAAAATTAAAAGGATGTGAATTATTTTTATTATATAAAAAAATCAAAAGAGTACTCTATTATAATTTTTTTTTCTCAAAAATATTTTTATTTTAATGTTACTATAGGAGCTACGATAATATGTTAACTATTATTGAAGCATCAAATTAATAAAGAATATTTTGATATGATATCAGTAATTTTAAATAAGTTAAAATAATTCTTGCAGTAGCTATAATTTTCTAATTTAACATTGAAGTAAGATTATTTTAACTAAGATGAAAGTAAAGATATTTTCAAAATGGAAAATAGTATGAGACACTATTTTATTTTAATATTTAGTTTCAAAATAAAATTTTATTTTAACGATAATAAAATTAAAGTGGGCTTTTTTATTTTTTACCTTTTTCTTTTTTTAAAAAAAAATTATGATAAAATTTATACTATCTGTCACTTTGGTGTGACATGCCTTACATTTTAGGAAAAAAAAATAATTCCGTTGTTTTACAAAAAAGGAATATACTACCTTCAATAATTCAAGAAAAAAAAATGCTACTTTATTTAAAAAAAAAAAAGACAATTAGATGCATGAAAATTTTATCAATATGAGATCAAGAAAGGATATATTATATATAATCTTATTGAATATCTTCAAGAGATTATTTTTATAATTTAAATTCGTAATTTTTAAATCACACAATAACAATTTTACTATTATTATTCTAAAGCTCTTCTTTAAAAAAATGCTTTGTTAATATTTTTTTCACTTAAAATTTTATATGGGAATTCATTGATATGTATAATACAACTCATACTAACCTAAATAAATTGATTTGAAAGCAACTTATATAGATTTATATTGAATGACAAGCTGATCTGAGATCTAATTTATAGCATTTTTCACGGCACTTTCTAGTGGGGTCTAGCTCACTTATTTCACCAAACGCACTATAAAGAACAATATCAAAAACGTCTTTTTTTGGATTTTTTATGGGACTGAACTTTTTCTTTAAACAGTCAGCAGTATCACAGGTTAACATCAACAAACGAAGATCACATTGATTGTTGCCCTGATTTAACCATATGGAAGCAATTTTAACTACAAAGTTTATATACACAATTTTATAAGTATACAGCTCAGCTAACGTTCAAATGTTGTTTCTTGTTACTGAATAGAACAGTACCATAAAGCCCTTTTCCCCCTTTGCTTTTAGGAAGCTGGACCAAATTAAAGAAATAGAAACCAATTGGGTGAGTAAATTAACCACCTTGGCATACCCACACAATATCCCGAAGAGCTGGCCTTATGCCATCCTTGAGCAATTTCAGATACTCCACAGTGTCACCATTTGTTTTCTTCAGTTCCACCAAATGAAGTGCAGGCGTCATCTGAAATATCTCAGCGTCAATGGATAAAACACCCTTCTTGCCTTCATATATCTGCTCCATTTTTAATATTCCATCCTCTTTCTTTGTAATTTTTAATCTCAATTGCTTGGCTAAATCCTTCAACTTTGATGTTATAGTTAGTGCCGGTGACTTGGACGTGAACCAAAATTCTTTCTTATGGTTTTCCTCTTGAAACAAACCCGAAATGTCAAATCCTGGTGAAAGAGCAATGATGTCAAATGCATTCAGGTTCTTGATTTCGCTTGAGTCTTGCTTTGCCTCAGAGCTGTTGCTGCTGGAGCTTAAGGCTGCTGAAACATCCATAACGGCGTCTTCTTTTGCTGCTATGCCTTTCAGTTTCTTGTCCTCCAATGATTTCCGGAACCATCTACTTTCCATGATTTTGGCAATTGAAATTCTGGTAATTGGATCTGGATCTAACATTTTTGAAATCAATCTTCTGACCTCAAGAGAAAACCAACTAGGGAACCTGAACTCGCCTTTTCTAATCTTTCTGTACATTTCCATAAGATTAGAATCGTGAAAGGGGAGATAGCCAGCCAAAATCACAAAAAGAATTACTCCACAGGACCAAATATCAGATTTTGCACCATCATATCCAAAGCTATTTATTACCTCAGGAGCAACATAGGCTGGTGTCCCACAAATTGTGTATAGTAAACCATCTTGTCTCTTACAATCAGCAACTGCGCTCAGACCAAAATCTGATACTTTTAAGTTTCCATTCTCATCTAATAGGAGGTTTTCAGGCTTCAGATCCCGGTGATAAACACCTCGGCTATGGCAGTAATCAACAGCAATTATAAGTTGCTGAAAGTATTTTCGAGCAACATCTTCATCTAGTTTACCTTTGGCAATCTTATCAAATAACTCACCACCTTTTACATGCTCCATGACAAAATAAACCTTTCTCTTGCTAGCCATGACCTCAAACAGGTGTACAACATTCGGATGTCGTATTAATCTCATCACTGATATCTCACGCTTGGTCCGTTCGATAAGACCCACTCTCATTAATCTCTCTTTGTCAAATATCTTAATAGCAACGCCCTGGCCAGTTTTAAGATTCCTGGCATAATAAACCTTTGCAAAGTTTCCCTGTCCGAGCAATCTCCCTAATTCAAACCTTTGCATCACTATTTTCCCTGCATTTTCCATGACAACTCAATACCAAAAGTGTTTACTGCTGTAGCATAGCAAGGTAGTTAATCTCATAGAGCTGCTTTAACCATGTGTTAAGAGCAGTTCTTCTGATAAACATTCCCAAATGCATACCACTAAATGACATACTCCCAAGTTACATCCAGAATCAGGGAGAATAGCAACCACAATCAGTCATAGTTTTATTGAAACACATTTTCAGCATTGACAGGTATGCTCCTTTATTTTCTACAAAATGAAGAAAGGAAGGAAAAGATCATCATTAAGGTGGAATTACGCGCAAGCTAAAAAAAAATAGAAAAATTCCTAATGTACTAATTTCTTAGGCACACTCGCTTAGAAAAGACAATTTAATAATTAACAAACACCTGATAAATCTAATCATGCAATAACTTTTAGTTGAGGGAATGCCAAAGGATGAAAAGAATGCTTGTGACTATATACGAATTGTTAGTTGTTGTTATGACAAATGCTATAAACTCCCATTGTACATGGAAGATAGATGCACTGATTCAGAAGTAAAACCTCGAACCAAATGGCAAGAGATTCTAAAAAACGGAGATTATTCTTTATTCAGAAGTAGGACATGAAACCAAATGGATAATTTTTCTATTAATTCATGTCCTTGAAATACGATATAGTCCTTTTTTTTTAGAAACCCATTATAGTTAATATTATCGAACATATGTTTAACAATTCGGATTAGCAGCTTCTTTCATTCCCTGACTGAGTTTTTTTTTCTCTCTCAACTTAGCTTTTTCTCACTCCATATTGTCCTTGTCCGATTTGTTCTAAGAATGAGAAGAATTGACTGTTAGTTCAAAGAAAAACAATTAGAAGCTAAGAAGCTGGGGCACGGAACAGAAAAATTTTCAATAGATCAAACCGAAGAAAGTAAACGAAGGCGAATTTCATGTAACAATAATCTAAGTTATACAAAATATCCACTCAATGTTCATAGAAAAAGGAAAAAAAAACTGAAGCCGGTGCACCATCAAGATCTAGAAACCAAGAAGGTAAAAACTCTGAAGGACGATGCAGAAAAAAAAAAGGAAAGTAAAAGAAAAAACTAGATCTGTCAAAAACAAAGAAAGAACAAATTTAAAGACAATAAGGGGGCAGATTTGCATCACAAATCCCACAATATCAAAAAAAAAAAAAAACACACACCTCTATCTGCTCATCTGAAACCACAGCCACATGAGAAGATCGAATTGCTCGAGAAGAAGAAAAAAAACATCAGGAGAAGCTATTGAGATCTGCTACTACCTTTGGATCGACTAAAACAGCGTCCCGCATCGACGATCTTGCCCCATCACATAGAAATCAATCCCAACGGTGGCCTCGTTTTGCCGGAGAACGAAAAGACGGCTGTTTATATAGAACGGCAAAAACAAAACAAAAAATGTTTAAATTGAAAGGAAAAAAAAATCTCCGTTACGTTATGAACCGCAAATCGATACGGTTGACCCTTTTGGAAGGTTCTGGATACGGAGCAGCCCTATTGGTCAAGGCGATAATAAAATGCACTTAATGAGTAAAAATCAATTAACATTTCTTTTTTAAGAATGTTAATTTTAAAAAATAATTATTTTATTTTAAAAATTAAACTGGTTTCTCAAATAATTTAATATGCCCATTAACTAAATTTTAAATAAATATTTGAAAATATAGTTTTCTTTAAAAAATAATAAACAATGATATATATTACTACACATGTAGAGACCAAAATTGATGCATACATAATCGACCAATTATTGAAAAATAATTGCTTCAAATGCTAATATAATAATACATTTAAAAATTATAATATAAAAAATGTAGTAAAATTTTATATAATCATCGTGTATGCAGAAGGCGATTTGCTCGCCCTTAGCGCCCCCGCTAATCAGTTTCACAATCAACACGGAGGAGGTAAATCACGAGGAGCACTTTGTGTCCAACCAAGGATTGACGCGACAGAAGGACAGACACCCCAAAAAGACTTGTAGCTTTTGGGGATTGACTCTTGTTCTACTGTGTAATTCTGTTGTCACACTAATCATGAGACTCTTTCGCGAGGACAATGGAATAAGTTAAG
>JBAMHZ010020100.1:0-19047 GCA_037177395.1 Alpinia galanga
GAATATCACTAACATATAACTTAAAACCATAAAATGCATTATCTAAAGCATTATGAAGTTTTCGGGCGTTACACATAGCCCATCTTACTAGCATGAAGACATAAATTGAGATAGATCTCTTATTATCCAATCATCTAGAAAAATCAGAGTATGAATATCTAATGAACTCCAAATGACATAATCTTTGATGAGTGAGCATATAGTCCTTAGTTCTTTGCAAATATCGCATAATCCACTTTATATCTTTCCAATACTATATTTTAGGGTTACTCAAATATCTATCTAATATTTCCACTATGTACGCAGGATCTAGATGTGTATACACTTAACATACATCAAACTCCCTATTGTCGATGCATAAGGAAATTGTTGCATTTCCTTTATTTCAAGTTCAAGGAGTTGACATTACTGTAAGCTAAATCTATCACCCTTTCACATAAGTGTGTCACTAAGAGTACAATTTTGCATGTCACATGGAATAAGCACATTTACTATATAAGCCTTTTGTAAAAGTCCAAGTGTGCTCCTTAAACAATCACAACAAATCTGTATGTTTAAAGCAAAGGATGTTTTATTAAGAATTTTCATTTCAAACTCATCTGATAGAAATGACATGGTTTCTTGGAGCAAACTTTTATCATTTCTAACTAATAATATATCATTCACATATAAAACAAGTATAATAAACTTTCTCCCATTAAACTTGATGTCCAAACATTAATCAACAGGGTTGTCCTTAAAACCGTATGAAGTAATCACTCGATCAAATTTTTAATACTATTGACAAGATATCTACTTTAAATCATAAATGAACTTCTTTAATCCACATACAAAGTGTGTTGAATCTTCTGATTTAAAGTTCTCCTACTGCACCATATATATAGTTTCCTTAATATTTTCATTAAGAAATGTAATCTTAATGTCCATTTAGTGTAGTTCTAGGTCATAATGAGCTACAAATGTCATAATTATCCTAAGAGAGTTTTCATTAAAACTAGCAAAAAAAAAGTCTCATTATAATCAATGTCCTTCTTCTGAGTGATCCCTTGGCAATAAAGCAAGTCTTATACTTTTATACATTGCCCTGTGAATCCCATTTTGTCTTAAATATTCATTGGCAACTAACAAGTTTCACCCCTTTAAGTAATTTGACAAGTTTTCATACATCGTTGTCCACCATTGACTTCATCTCTTCTCTCATGGCTTTGAATCATTTTTTCTAAATTAGGACATTGTTCAACTTCTTAGAAAGATATGAGATCACTTTCTAGTCCTATGTTAAACACATGCTCCTAGAGATATATATAATCATGTGACATTGTAGATCTCTTTAGTGGCACTTGTACTTGAGGTGGTTAGGAGTTTTGCTCAATCGTAGGAAGAAATACTTGCATTTTAATTGATGTACCCTCCATTTTCATTGAAGGTGAAATGAGATCTAGGTTAACTACCCCTTTTGGTTGTTTAACTCCAACTATATATGTAATGACTATCATTCCACTTTTAGTTGCAACAGTAGTTTCATAATAGGATCGTCAATGCTCTCCTTAAATGATATTTCCCTAATTTTAGTGCTCCCACCATCTTCAATGAATTTATCATTACCCATCTAAAAAAAGGACTTAATTGAGAGGTTTAAAACTTGAAGTCACTTGATTTTTTAGAGTATTCCATAAAATGACAACTAATGATTCTTAAGTCTAGTTTCCTTTTGTTAAACCTGTAGGGCCTAACCTCAGTTGGAAAAATCTATATATGTAAATGTCTAATGCTAGGCTTTCTACATATCCACAACTCATATAAGATTTTTGATAATACTTTACTAGGTACTTTGGTCAGAAAGTACATCACAATTTTAAGGGTTTCAACCCATAAAAACTCTTATAAAGAAGAAAATATCATCATACTTCTCATTATATCTTTTAGGATCCGATTTTGTTGCTCAACTATGTTGTTCTAGTGACAGATACCAAACATAGTGCATTGAGCTACGACTCCACACTCAGTAAGGTATTTAGCAAATGGCTTAGGACGTTGTTCACTTAACCATTAGATCTATCATGGTATTCACCATCATGGTCAAATTTTATAGTCTTAATTTTTTTGCCTAATTGATTTTTAACTTTGACTTTAAAGAGTTTGAATATGTCTAGGGATTGTAACTTCTTATGAATTAGGTATATGTATTCATATCAGGAATAGTCATTTATGAAGCTGATAAAGTATGCTTGACCATTCCAAGAAACCTAAGAGAACGATCTATATATGTCTATATATATTAGCTCTAAGACTTTATTACATCAGCTTGCACTTTTATGCTATTTGTTAGTTGTTTTTTCCTTTAATACACTCAATGCAAATATCAAAATCTAATGTATCAAGGGGATCTATTTTTTTTTGTGACATTAACCTTTCAAGGCGTTATTTAGAGATGTGCTCTAATCTCCTATGCTACAAAATAGATAAATTCTCACTCATCAAACCACACTTCGTACATACTGTACATTACAACATTATCAGTATGAGTTTTATGTCAATTAAGGAACTAGTACCAATTAAAAATGAATTTCAAAAAATATTAAACTTTTTATTTTGAAATAAATAAGTGTATCTAGATTTGTTCAATCATAAAACATAAATCAAGTTTCATCTAAATACGGTATTGCAAAATTATTTTTCAAATTCAAATGTACATTGTTCTCAAGCTAAACTCTAAAGATACTTATAGTCTCTACTTTTGCCTTCCTGCTAGTTCCTATATAGATGTACCTTTTAATATCAATGGGTAGTCGACTCTATATGAATCCTTGCATAGTGGCACTTACATGAGTAGTTGCACCCGTATTTACCTGCATGTGTCATTAGGTATAGTGGTTAGGTTGAATTTTGAACTAACGAAGTTGAAAAGTATACCTTTCTTGACTTGTTAGTTGATGTATCTAGGATAATCTTTCTTCAGGTGATCATTCTTCTTACAAAAAATATGTTGGTTCCTGATCTTATTGCTTTTGTACCTTATGTCCTGAAGCCTCAGTCATTATGATTGTTCACCCTTACTCTTTGCACTTGTCTTTTTTCTTTTTTTTACTCGAGTTCTGAGATGAGGATACAAAGTGAGCACTGTGAGATATGTCATTCTTTAATATCTCTTTTTCTTGTTCACACTTAGCTCTGAGCTCATTTAGTGTCTACTTCTCCTTTTGAGTGTTATAACTTATTTTGAATGGAGTGAACTGTATAAGTAGATAAAGTAGCACTAAATTTACAATGACACTTTCAAACATTTTCAACTTTAATGCCCTTAATCTTGTAATTAAATTTGACATTTTCATTATGCACTTTCTAATACTATCCTTTTCATTATACTGTATTGACAGTAACTTTATGAGAAGTGTAGTAATCTCGACCTTTTCGTTTAAGATGAATTAGTTTTCTAATTCCTTTAAAAAAGTCCTAGCATCCTCATTTTCAA
Source organism: Alpinia galanga (assembly GCA_037177395.1). NCBI lineage: Eukaryota > Viridiplantae > Streptophyta > Magnoliopsida > Zingiberales > Zingiberaceae > Alpinia > Alpinia galanga. Next base: position 3,473 of record JBAMHZ010020100.1, read on the forward strand.
TTATCGAGCCCCTAATGGATTCTAAAATTGACATCTTCATGATAATGAGATTTATGCAATTTGATCGTTCCTACTTTTCAAATATCACCTTTTGATCTGTAGTGCTATTACTGGTTCAAGGTGCTGGATGATCATGCCTAAAAGTAAAGTCCAAATCCATGCAACCTAAAAGCACCATAATATACTCTTTCCAATAACCAAAGTTCATGCTTGTGAGCACTGGGATGTTATTCAGACTTGCAGATATTAAGAGTAATACATAAATAAAGCAAAGAATACAAGTTAAATTATAAACAAAATATGCATATATATAGATGTGCAGTAAAATAAATGTAATAATCAAAATATGCAACTTAATGAGCCTTTATTGAAATATCATGTACAACATTACATTATAAGTATTTGAACTAAAATGTAACTTGTTAATGATATTCTCTAAATAGCTCATAATTTTTTTCATCTATCATATAATATATCTTCCTTTGAGTCTACATATTATGTGCATAATTAACTTTATACACGAGTCTCCTTAGTTTGCTTGTATTTCCAAGCATTACTCACAATACTTCTAATAAGCTATATAGTGTGTCTTTTTTTGGGTCAACACACCATGTGCATAATTAAGAAGAAGTTAGACTTGATCTGCGAACTTCCTTAAATATATATTTGACATAAAGAATGATTTTCCATTGGACCAATTATCTTTAGTATATATATACATCTATCCACACAAATGTCCCATGTCTATCCAATATTTCTCATTTTGGTGATAGTATCATCTCGATTAAGTAACAATGTGAAGATAGATATAGAAAACTTAAGAAAACTAATCTAGATAGAAGTAATCAACTATTTTAGAAATTAGTCAATTGGCACTAACATCAATCAACTGCTCATGACTTTCAATTGATTGATACACCTTATATGCTAGTTTTTTGACATAGTAATCAACTATAACAGTCGACTACTAACTCTTCTATGCATGACTATAACTCTATCAGTCGATTGGTCTACATTAATAACTGATTGACCCACAAAAGTAGAGTTCATTAGTCACATTAAAAAGTTTTTATGCCTAGTTTCATCCATATCAATCAATTGATTCCCAATGATAGTCAATTAATTTTCATCAGACAAATGCCTTAGTTGAGTTATAAACCTTTTATTAATGATCCTATGCACATCAATCAACTAGTACCGGACAACAGTCGATCGATACTATCAGTTGAGTGCTCTAGTCGAATGAAAAGTTTTCTGTGCGTGACCTTATCCACATCAGTCAACTGGTATCTGATAGTAGTTGACTAATTGATCATCAGTCGAATCAAAAACTTTCTACAATCATTTATGCACATTAGTCAATTAATCACATTAGTCGAATGATCCAGTCAAATGAAAAACTTATTATGTGCAACTTTAGGCACATCAATCGGCTAGTAACTGATAGCAGTCAACTGATGGTCAATCAGTCGAGTTCTCTAATTGACCTGAAAATATTTTATACCCAATTTTGCACCCATCAGTCGATTGGTGTTCCTTATCAATCGACTGTTGCTCACACAATTCAGGTTCTACTTCTCACACATAATAGTTTTGTGCGAGAATGACAATGGTAGACTAAATCCATCATCATTCTTTGTGAGATATTGTAAAAAATTTAAAACTTATGTTAAATCCTATATTTTCCTGTCCTAGACTCGATGAATATACATTAATTTACTATTCTAAAATGGAATTGAAGTAGAATCGAGACATACATTCTAAATCATTGAAATCCATTCCTTATACCATAAAGATGATGAAACGCTAGCTTGCGCTCTAATACCAATTAAAAGATACAAGACACATCGAATCGAAATCAAACAATGCATCTACAAAACCTATGTATCATCAAAATTAAGATAGTATGCATGTTGATACTGAAACAATGACAAACCAAATGCTAACCTAAGTTCAAAGTCATTACCATTAGTCCAATCTTGTCACAAAGAGGTTCCTGCAAGCGCAGTAGAATAGTTTGTGGAGGAGCTTAGACGATAATCATATCTCTTGTCCGATGCGGAGAGGAGAAGAGAAGAGAGTAGGTTTAAGAATTCAACCAAACCTAAAACCTTAGCCCTCCTCATCTTATACTAGCCTAGCCCTACAAGGATTGTTTCATTATATAGTCCGTTACATGTTAATAGTCTATTAATATTAATGAATCGGATTAATGGGTTATGTGTATATATATATAATCCATATTCAGTAGCTTAAACCCCTAATTAATAATATATTAATCACTTTATGAGATTTAATCCTTAATAACAATGATGTGTATTATTAATTAACACGTAAGCCTACCTAATAAAGACTAAATCCAATAAGGTCTTAGCAAAACATAGAGAATACATCCACTATTGAATAATCCTATTGAAAATACTTAAGAATATCTGTTCAAGGAATTTCATTAATTGGTGATTTGTTCTTTAACGAACATCTATCTATTAATGATCGATCTCCTTGTAGTGTTTATGCATTTAAAACATTGTTTCGCTTTACTTTGTCTTGATATAGCCATTCATATTCTAAATCTTGCTTGATGAGCTTAGATTCAAAAGATCTTTCATGCAATTTTATTAGTTTATTCTATCTTATTGAGTTCTTGCTTATGTAGTTTGTTACTCAAGGGTGTGTATAGTTCATCTGTCCACTGTGCACTTTTTTACTTTGTTCATGTGTCGATTTTGTCTTTCTCCTTTTTTTATTTGTATTTGTCTACTAGTTCAATAAATCTATACTCGAGTGAAATCATTATTTTGTAGTCATGTTGGAAGATGGTATGTACCTTTATCTTCCAATCACTAAAGTAGATGCCAAAGAAAAGGGGAGAATGAATGATGTTAGAGTTGTCATTTTTTGCTTACTATTCTTCTTAAGGATGTTGAGCCTTCAACTTTAGTTCCAATTAATGGATTAGAAGGCCCAACTAGAGGAGGGATGAATTGGTGATTAATAAATAACTCAAGGCTAGAAAACCCAAATCAATGTTAGATTCATGTTTAGTTAGTATATAATAAGATTAGTGAGCAAATAAAACAAAAAACAAAAATAATAACAATACTAAATTAGTTACAACAAAAAAAAAAACTTATATTTGAAGAGTAGGGATTAACTTAACTCTCATAGTTAACACACAACCTTAGCTTCTTTAGTTTGACTTCGTCATCAAAGTTATCTCTTGCTAGGCTTTTAAATCTCTCAGATGCACTGAACTCACAATTTGTTCCACTTGTCTTCTTTTATTCTTCGCTACATGATTTACCTTCTTATAAAAAAATGGTAAAACCGCCACATTAGCGGCCTCCTCAGTTACTTTTACCGAAGAGAGGGGTAAATCAGGAATTCAAGTGTGACAAGTGCAAATGAAAAGGTTGGTCGATAGCCCAGAGTTATATGACCTTCCCGAAAATTGACCTTTGTTTATTTAAAAGTTACTCCTATGTACTTACCAATTGAACCAGCCCTGGAGGCTATAATTTACCTTCTTATAATTACTATCAATGTTGTACTTCAATACTCTTTATTTTGTAGTATGTTAGATGTTGCATACCACTCTTCTCTGATCTCTAGTGGAATTCAAGCCATTGAGCCAGCCCAACTTGGTTGCACCAAGCCAAGCTTCATGAGAAATGAGTTGTTTCTGCATCACTTTAATGCTTCTCATTCTACAATATCTTCAAATACCATCACACCTCCAAATCACTTTTGTATTCAGTTGCATTCCTACACAACTTAAAATACATATTAAACACAAATGAAGGCCTAAAAGTCTTTTGTTCAAATGTCAAAATCAAAAGTCAAACTTGATCACTTAGGACATATTGCACCAACAACCATTTGAGATATGGATGCATCAATAATTTCTCCAACATCATTTCTTCAAACTCAATCATTCGGTGCATAATTACATCAACAAAATAAATTTCGATCCAAAACTTCGTGACTCAACCATACGTAGTTCCTTCGTACTTGGGACTTGAGACAAGGTCAATATCAAGGATAATTGCTTCTAAACAAGGCTTTCTAAGTAACTATTTCTATCTAGTACAACATTTCATTCAAATATAATCTAATTAAAATTCTATTAAAATGGTGTTTAGATCTTAAGTCCACTTAAAACTTGATAGTGCCACCTTAACATCAAATCTTCCATAGCTTCATGCTTGATTGAACATATCCATCATTGTAACAAAAACATTGAAAGAAATCAATCTTATATTTAATTAACTTGTTAAACACAAAGCACCTACTTTTAAATTGTTTTTGTCAAACATCAAAATAAATCAAGAAAAATTATCATAATTTTTTTAAATTGGCATCAAGTATCTATACTATCAATCTGATAAATCTTGGGAGAGAACGATTCAATTTTATGAAAATTTTTTATCGGCCGCTAAGATAAATTGAAAAGCACTCATAGTGAGCATCCCAACAACTTAGCATTCCAAAATTTATCACCCTCGTGCTAAGAAAGATTTCTATAATAAATTGATAGAGAGAGACTCTGTCAAATTTTTTTTAAATTACTTTTACAAAATGTCAACCGTGGTGACCCTGATGCATCACAAATATGTAAATTTTCATCATACAAATTTATCTTTAACAAAATAATTTATAGAATTAAAATCTCTAAGTTTAGGTGTGAGATCTTAAATATTAAGATGAAAGATTCAAAAACCAACTGTAAGTTATTTTTATGTATTTATGTAAAATTTAAATGTAAAAAAATTATTATTATTATGTATTACGTAGTAAAATGATTTGTAAATAATTTTTCAATTTGAATTACCGATGGTAATTTGGAAGAAAAAACATATTAAAAAAAAACACTTCTTTGACTTGCTTTATTACCAAACTACCCTTCTTCTACTTTGATGGAGCGTTGTCGGCAGATTCCACAAAGGGTTTAGTTTAAACATTGAAATATTATCTCATATAAAAATAATTAGTGAAGCATTAAACGCTTTAATTATCAAAATTTTCTTTCCCACTTCTACCGTTTAGCGAAGAAATTAAACATATCTCAGAGTCAAGGAATTAATGCAAAAGAATAATTTCAAATTAGATAAAAATAAATTTTGTGTATAAATTATGCTTTGAAAATTAGAGAAAAAAAATTTAAATTATTTATTTTTAAAATTAGTTGGGTAAAATTTAATCACCTGAATTATTTTTAATAAATAAATAAATAAATAGTGTAAAAAAAGATTCTCAAAATCAATGATGTGTCCATCTTATCGAATAATAAATAAAAAAAAAAACAATTGTGGAGGTAGAAGAAGAATCGGTTGCCCTTTCACAGCTCCATCCAGCGCTTTTTGAATGGGACGCTGCAACAGATAGAAAGAATAAAATTTTATACAGCAGAAGGGTAAATGCCCTCGGAGTTCGGGGGTAAATTAGTCATCTCACTTGGAATGGTTGACCAAAAGCAATGCCGCGTGGCGTTTTGGTAGTATCTTCCACGTCGAGGGCAATATTAGTCTTTTGGAATGAAAGGGACGGTACAAATCGGGACGTGGGGCGAGGGTTTTACTGCATTGTCTGCGCCCTTTAATGGCGGCGTGCTGGCGTCGGGGGAAGAGACTGCTGCAGCAGCAGCAGTAGCGTAGGAAAAGATCGTCGCGTTCGCCTTTTTTTTATTTATATATATATATATATCGTTTTGAAGGGGAGGCATCAATCTGCGCTTTGCGCTTTCTAGGTATGCGAAAAATATCCATTTGCTAGATTTTGTTATTTGTGAGTGCCAGTCTGCGTTTTGTGTTTTCGTATGTTGGTCGCGCCGTCGTTCGTTCAGGTGAGGCCGTGTGCTGGGTTCCCTGTGTGTGAATTGGGAGATGTGGTTTTCTTGTCTAGTCAGATTGAAATCTGGATGGTGAGAAAGGTCGGGTTTTTATTTGGTAAATAGGAAGATTTACTAATTTTTCTTTAAATTTGTTTTAGTCGAGTCGGCTGGATGTGCCTTGCATCGTCTAGGATAGTGTTTTTATTCTTCGTGTTTGATGATGTACATGGTTGGATTTATCTTGTGCCTGGATTTTTTGCTTAGTTTTGTCTCGAACAATTGCTGGTTGACCAATGCGAATGGGTAATCAAGCGTTTCCATTCTCATGTTTCCATTGTTTTATTAATTTATTTTTCTGTGTTTTTTTTCATGGCCATCAGTATTAATTCCCGGCTTGTGGATAATTTCTATGCAACGGGGAGTTTGATAGCGGCACAAAATCAAAGAGAATATTGAGTGACAAAGAGGATGGTGATGAAGCGTTGACCTGGTTTCTAGTACTCCAAGGAATCTGGACAAAATGCGCTCAGGAATTTGTTATTAGGCTCCAGTTTGAGTAACTATCAAACTTCAATCTCAAACTTTAAATATACCAACCATCGTCTGGTCTGCATATCTAAACAAGATAAGTTGGGGATCAGTTCGATTATGCTGCAAAACAGGCTGACGTGCATCCCTCTTTCACATCTAAATCAGGTGAAATTTTGTTTTTAAGATCAAACATGAGCAAATTCAAACTTCAAGATCAAATTTAATCTTACAAATCATGCTTCCTTTGGAGATCTTGTCGAAATTTAAAGCTCAGGTTTGATTATTTCATCTATATAGGTGGGAAGAAGCAAATACTCAGTGTTCTCCTTATAATTTTCTCTTACCATTTATTAATTTTCGTCTATGTACTTTTTCATGTTTCAATAGAAAAAAGATCTCCAAATTTGTTTTCCTTCTTATCTACTATCTCTTACGTAACTATCTATTTCCCTTGAATATGAACATACTTTTATATTATTTACTGGCTGATCTTGTACTTCCAGCATTTTTGCTAGAGATATTTAAATTTCAGTAGGTATAGTATTTTAGGTAGAGTATTTCATCAGAGCAGACTAATAACTCAAGAGTCACATAATCAGCATAAACTTATGGATTAATATGGTTAATTTTTTTATATTAGAAACAATAAAAAAATCTTTATCCACTAAAAAATATGATGATTTGGTTTCACAAGTGGGATTGTGAAACTAGATGTTTTAGTAAAAAATTTTCATTGGATCAATAGGAATAATAGTCTATGAACAAATTCTTTCATCCAATCATCTAACAAAAGTATTGTTTTACGAGGTTACACTTCTTTTGGAAAAATTACATTTGCATTAATAAAATGACTTGGAAGATGCATTATTGTTGTGCTATTGCTGGGGTAAATGGGCTTCTTGGCCTATCTTAGGGTAAATGTTTCCATTTTCACTAAGATCCAAAAGATTTACTCTGGAAGGAATTATTATATAAGTTACAAAAGGCTATGGACTGTAGAGAACCATAAATTTAGATTTGTATATATGATATTCCGTTGAATAATCTGGAATATTGACTTTTATTGGAGAAATTTGGATTGAGATTTGGGATCTAAACAAATAAACAAAATAAAGAGGGAACCAGCAATGACATTTGTAAACTATTCAATTTTTTTTTATCCATTTTTGTCATTACCTCAAAATCTGAGACTTTTTTTAAAAGAAAAGTCTGAGATTTTGAAAAGTCTTCCTTTTAGAGAGGAGATTCTGCACGGATGCACTTCTTAATACTTGATTAGCTTTGCTGTTCTAATAAGACAAGAACATCTACATGCTAATTTATGATTAACAACAAGAACAAGCTGAGTTAGCCCCAACCATTTGGGGCAGCTGTATCAATCTTATCCTGTCATTTGGCTATGCAATGCTATATCACTAATTCTTTTAAATCACATTTTAATCACCTTGAATATAGGCTTTTTTTTTCAGTCTCGCTATTCCTCTCACAACTTCAATTTCAATTGATTCATCATGTCCAACTATATAATCATTGATTTTGTCTGTCTTGTAAAAGTAGATGTGAAGAGACAACTGTATGGAGTTACAATTAGATCTGAAAGCAGATAAAAAACTGTTAATATGCACATAGAAACTCCCTGAAGATTATCTGATATTTCCCTCTTCAATACCTTAATACTTATTCATCATTTGTTTGAAGTTCCCCTAGCAGGATAGAAGCTCCATTCATGGATCATGTCTCAGTTTGTTAATCGTGTCTGTCAGAGAATGGCGAGAGAGCAATGAGCTAGCCAAGAATTTCAACTATTAGTTTCGAAGCACACAAGCTGCAAACAGACTTGATGAACAAGGATTAGATGTTAATATCAGTTAACTCCCAACAGAATTTCCTTAATTGGTCATTGCTGTTTAAAATTAATTCTTGAGTGTTCAGTAGTGAAAGTGAGGTTGGTAGTACATATTCCCTGCCCATACTGACAATTTCGTCATATGAAGCCAATTGTTTGAGACATGATCTTGTAAGGAATCTGCTGGAGCGCAGGGAGGGTAATTGGCTAATTGGAGGAAGCATAAGGTAGCTTAGGATTAAATAAACCGCTCCTTGATCCAACTCATTTATGTTGCTTAATCCTATATTATATTGTAAAAGAACAAAAATGCATTCTCATTTTTCAGTCACTGTAGCTTTAGTTCCCTGCACATACTGAGCTGTGAATAGAGTATAAGCATATCCATCTTGTTAAGTATTTTCTAAAATAATGCATCAAAAACTAAGTCATGATCGATTAGTCATGTAAATTTGATAAATTGTGCTTTAAGGGGCTTTGTTTTTGTATTTGTTACCTTATTGCTTTTGTATTAAATATATCCTAAACATGAATATTTATTAACATATTTTACATTATTTTTGTCATAATGATATAGTGTTGCTGAACAGAATTATTGGAAGTTTGCTTGAATATCCCTCCGGTTAAAGCATCATGTCTGCTCCAGCGGAATAAAATATTTCCCTATTGTCGTTCAATGTGACTTGGAGTTGCTGCAGCATATATCCATATCAACCTTTATGAGTTACGTATGCACTTGATCCAGAGAGGTTGAAGGAGCATATAGGCAAAACTCAATGGGATCCAGATTCCCATCACATCAACTCAGCAATGGGTTGTATGTATCAGGCCGCCCTGGGCAACTGAAAGAGAAGCCTCCAACTATGAGTTCTGTGGCCATGCCATACACAGGCGGAGATGTTAAGAAATCTGGAGAGCTTGGAAAGATGTTTGACATACCAACAGATAACTCAAGATCAAGAAAGTCCGGTCCAGTGACAAATGCTCCTAGCAAGACAGGTTCATTTGGAAGTGCTGCCTCTTATTCTGGACCTGTCATTCCCAACTCTAGCAACCGGTCCAGCCAATCACCTGGTCGAATTTCGGTACCAGGGACTGGAAGCTCGAATAGGCAGAAGTCCAATTCTGGACCTCTTAACAAACAAAGTGATTCTATGAAAAAGTTATCTGGTCAGCAATCTGGAGGAACCAACCTGACAGCCCCCCATAATTCTGGTTCCCTTTCTCTCCCTACAACAGGACTCATAACATCTGGTCCTGTTTCATCGGGTCCACCAAACTCATCTGCAGCCCCTCGTAAGGTTTCTGGTCCATTGGAATCCAGTGGTTCGGCAAAGATACATAGCACTTCAACTGCATACAAACAAGCTGTTACTACTATCAACAAAGAAGATAAGTTTTCTTCTAATGGTAATGCACGCTGGACTTTGATGATGAGATTTTTCGACTTCTTGATTATTTTTGGTGCTGCTGATAATGCCCTTCTTGTTATTAATGGTGTCTTTCCATGCTGTTGTAGCAGGACTTTCTATTCAAAATCTTTGTTGGGGAAGAAGAGCTTTGACTCATTTCATTGCCAGCTATCCTGATGCTGAGCTAAGAACTGCAAAAGATGGTCAATACATCAAGGTCTCTGGGGTAGGTATCTTCCAGCTAGACCAACACCCTGATGACATTTAAGAGACATGAATTAGGTTTTCCTTCATTTTATGAAATATAAATTGGATCACTGATTATTTTGGTCTGCCTAATATTGCATAGGGGAATTGCTTGCCTCTTTCTACCAAGTGTATCACAGTATCAGCTTGCTTATCCTTTCCTAAAACAGTATCTTATTAGCCATTTCTCCTGATTAAGATGGTGCATTGCAAATATGAACTGAAAATGGGCAGTGCTTGTCAACATCAAATGGAAAAAATTGCTTTCATCGTAAATATGAGAATTCGTATGGTTTTATTCAAGAAGGAAAATTACTCATTCATATGGTTGAAATGATCTGTAAGCGGATATGAAACTAACATATCCTACAAACTACAATTCATGAGTCATACAAAGTATTCAGTATTTTAGTGTTGATGGTTCCTAGTTTTAGAAGTCTAATCCAAAATTTTCTGGCCTTGTATCTCTACATGTGACGGAAACGTTCTTAGTCGCCAGTGTCAAATCTGCACCATTAATAAAGTCCCTTGTTTAGTATGTTAAATGTGTGTCGTTGCAGATTTCTTTTGAGGTATATTTGGTGCCGTACATTCTATGTGAATAAGCATTGTTTTAATTAGGTTATATGGTAAAGTGTATTTAGAAAAGATATTAATCAGCATGCAGTATAGCAGGTCCAGATACTGCACTGGCAAATAACATAAGCTTCACTTATGACCTTTTTTATAACATTATATAGAAGGATCATGTAGTTCTATATAGATGTTTGTTACTGGTGTCATTCATTCCATTCCATATATTTATCTTTATGCCTATTTGCGCTCCCTAAATAATTTGCAGATTGTTACCTGTGGAAGTGTTCCTCTAGAATCAACTTTTACAAGAGTACCTAGATGTGTGTACACATCTACAAGTTTATATGAGTACAGGGGTTGGAACTCTAAGCCGGCCAATCCACAGCACCGCCGTTTTACTTGGGGTCTTAGAGCAACAGAAGTGAGTGATTGGTTTTCAGTCTATTTTTACATCCTTTGATCTGATAAAGCTCTTCAACAGTGAAGTCAAATGTTTGCTTATCTATCATTATTTGCACATAGATTATTCAGCTGACTCTGTGCTTGAAATAAATATTGCTTTTGGAAGCAGCTTCTGCTACTCTTTTGGTTCCCTGGACTTTGCTGAATTTGATGTTTAACTTTTGGCAGAGGCATGTGGTTGACTTTTACATTTCAGATTTCCAGTCTGGATTAAGAGCATTGGTAAAGACTGGCTATGGTGCAAAGATAACTACATACGTCAACGAGTCTGCAGTTTTAAACATTGACCCAAGCAAGAAAGAGTCCTCTCCTGAGTTTCTTCAATGGTTGGCTCACAGGAATCTTTCAAGCGATGACCGTGTAATGCGCATGAAAGAAGGGTAATCTAATTCTTTTAATGATTTTAAATTACTGGGGTAGCCTCGATGGAATAACAATGAACTATCCTGGCCCTTGTTCTTCTACCAGAGATGGTAGAATTTCTTTCCTAGTCACTTGAGTGAATATTAAGATGGAAAGTAGATTGTGATGCCAATATCATTATCTCAAGGCACTGCCAGCTGATGTTTCTCGTCATGTTTCTGTTTGCAGGTATATCAAGGAAGGCAGTACTGTGAGTGTGATGGGAGTTGTTCGAAGGAACGCGAATGTGCTTATGATTGTTTCTCCCCACGAACCAGTTTACACTGGATGCCAATGGACCGGTTGCATCCTCCCAGCGAGTATCGATGGGATAGTGTTGAGTTGTGAGGACACTTCAAATGATGCCATACCTGTGTAAGTGACGCAGCAATTTCGCAAACTGGATGCAGGTGTATTCCAAATGCAGGGTTTGTTGGCAATTTCAGCTGCTCGAAATGTTATGCTACTGGGTGTTCTTTGGTGATTTGTTCCATTTACTTGGGTGTATAGTTCTCTGTAATCTTCCCTCTCCTTTTTGTTCAAAGGCCTGGAAGCTTTGAGTCATGACAAGGGTGGCCTTGTTACCTCTTGGTGTTTCTTGTTGGAAGGAAAAAGGAGGTTTAAATTATTGTTTAAAATATGTTTTAAGCCTTTGTAAAAAATTTTTTATCGGCTTTTGTTTTATGTTTTTGTTTGTTTGTCCTGATCATAATATATTAGAGCATGTTGGATCCTCTATTTCTGTGTTTAAAACATGCATTAGAATACATTTAAGAAGAAATTTTGCAACTATGGTATTTGCTAGTTAATGACATTTTTTAAAAAAAAATGATTGCTTGCCTGATCCCAGTTTTTGATATACCTTCGTTTAAAAGAACAATATGAATTGTACATAGATAAGAGAAGATATCTCTTTTGACTAACCTTCAGGACTTTTTCTTTACACAGTTTAGTTTATCAGATTAGTACTTAATTTTTTTATGATAACTCTCATGGCAATTAGTTTTTGAAAAAATATAAGGTTTAAGAGTTTTATAATAGGTAAATTTTAGGAGTTTTGATAAAAAAAAAAAAAGTCATGCAAATTTATGTATTCATCAAAATCAGGTCATAAAAGAAAATAAAATTAGTAAAAAGAGAGGTTATTTATATTGTTTGAAGGATTAATAATTTTTTATAATTAAAATTTTTAGATTTTGTCCAATTATTTTTTAAGGCAAATATTTTTTTATTTGGATAATTTGAGAATTGAATTTTGATTCTCTATTACTCATTAGAGATTTGAAATTTGATTTTCTATACTCAAAATATTATTGTATTTTAAAACATGGGCCATTGGATAAAAAAAACATGATGATAAAGGATGTTATATACAAAATTATAGGTTTAGGCTTATTTATTAGAATGATTTATAAAAAAATTGTAATTTTATCAATAACGAAAACAATTTTATAATGAATTAGTAAAAGAAGTTAACAATTATAAGAGTCTATTAACGTGACAAGATCATCAAACTATTAACTTATTCTAGTCTATTAATCTCACGACTATTTAATGTTAGTTAATTACATTCACATCTACATCTAGTTGATTGTCATGATTCCTTGTAGCAAAAGGTGATTATGTTCGCTCCAGCGCCTCTCACCGTCAGTTCCACAGTAATAATGAAGAGAGGTAAATCTACAAGAAAATTATACCCCTCGACCAGTTGACCAGCATAGCAGAGAGTTTCTAAGCCTCGATAGGGAGTTTAGATCATCACCGAGAATCGACCCTTTTACTCCTTATAGTAAATCTGTACTGCGTTAGCCAACAGACCATCCCATGAAGGACTGATGATCCCAATAGATGCTTAAATTGGTTGATTTTCCATCTAATCGATTGATCTGTTGCATCTGATACATCATACGACGATTCCCATCAAATTTTATCAAATCAATAATCTTTTTTTTCCTTTATGTTATATCATCAGTCAATTTAGCCAATGGACTTATGAACAAAAACTCCACTCGTGCCTAAGCTCTTCTGAGAGCTGAATTCACTTCAATTATTTATCTTTCACCTTCAGTTCCACTTAAATTAACTATTCTAATTATTGGCAAACTAATCTAAGTCAGTCAATTAGATCATCTACTCAAACTCTCCTGCTAAACGTACGAGACTTATCGTGCTAAGATATTTTATTTTATTTTTTGATTTTTTTTTTTAAATTTTTAATTGCCAAAAGGCCTTACCTTGGGAAAAGAATTATATCCAAATCTACTCTAATTTTCAGATTGTTTAGCGTGAATGTCAGATAGCATGTTTTATTTATTTATTTATTTATTAGTAATTAGAATATTTGCCTTGTTATTTTTTTTTTATTTAAAGGCGCTCACCCTCGGGAAACGATGGGAACGAGAAGGGATACGAAGTGGACTTAGTCAACGACCCCTCTCTTCCTTATCCTTTCTCTCGCCTTCCTTTCTGTCTGTTCTCGTATAACTCGTCTCCCTTCCGCTTTTACTCACCGAAGCACCCGGAATCATCGATTACTGCCCAAGTCGGATCGCCGGCGATCGTCGGTGGCCACCCTTTCTCTGCCTCCTGATAGTTCCGACCCCTGATTACCGGAGAGGATTTAGTGAGGGAAGAAGACGAGTATGTCTTCCCTCGTGCTGCCCACCGTCGGGTTGAAGGATCAACTGAGAAGCTTGCCGGTCTTCCTCCCCGGCGATGAGCAGCAGGCGGAGGTGGTATTGATGAAGCGGAACGGCTTTCGTTGCGATCGGAAAGAAGAGGAGGAAGCGTCGTCGGAGAGCTCCTCCATCGGCTCTGCATCCTCTTCCTCCTCCGTTTCCGGCCAAGGCGATGAGGAGGGGGAAGAGGCCGAGAGCAAGCCGAAAGATGGGGCTTTCGGATCCTTGGACTCGTTGGAAGAATCGCTTCCCATCAAGTAAGCGCATCATTTCACGGATTTTTGTTTTTGTTTTTTGTTTTTTGTTTTTTGTTTTTTGTTTTTTGTTTTTTGTTTTTGTTTTGTCGGTATTCCTTTCGCCAGAAGGATGGATAGAACTGATTGCCCTAATTTGGTCCAGGCGAGGGCTGTCCAATTTCTTCGCCGGGAAGTCCAAGTCGTTCGCCAGCCTCGCCGACGTCGCCACCGCCTGCGCCCGGGACGTCGCCAAGCAGGAGAACCCCTTCAACAAGCGGCGGCGGCTGCTGCTGATGAGCAAGATGCGGCGGGCATCCTACACCTCTCTCCTCTGCCCGCCACTGCCGTCGCTCCTGTCCCCTTCCCACACCGTGGAGGAAGCCGACGAGGAGGGGGAAGAGGACGAGCAAAAAGTTGCCTCCGCCTCCGGCCTGCCTCCGCTGCCGCACCACGACGGCAGCGGTACCCTCGTCCGGAAGCAGACATTTCGATCGCCGAGATCTTTCTCCCTCTCCGATCTCCAAAATCATGCTTAATATATTCCGCCTTCTCATTTGAACCGATCGACATTCCACAAACAAAAAATCTTCGTTGTAAAAGTACGCTCAATTCAAATCGAATACAAGATGATGATTTAGACTTGTATCATCGTATTTGGCGAAACGAACAAGAACAAGTTAATGCTCACCCTGTTTATTAAACAAAAACAAAAACAAGATCATCAATGATAACCAGCAAATCTGAGCACTATTTTAATAAAGTTGGGGATGGAGAGGGGATAAGATAAGGTTGTCCTGCGAGGGACCACATGCAATGTGGATGTCGCGGTGTCCGTCCTTATCCAGCCAACCAAACCACCTTTTATTTAATTTATCGAATCATCATCGTACGGCTCAATCATCCATCCTTATCTCTCTATCTTCCATCTCATCCATCCTTATCTTTCCCTCGTTATATATAATAATAAATACCTTCTTTCTATTATCTCTTCTTCTACTTTCTTCGATCGACAAGTCAATCGATAACCAACTATTATACATTTTTTAAAATATAAATTAGGGTAAGGTTAGACAACGTCTTCGACAAGCAAAGCAAATTTGGTGAGGCGTCGTCGTCCCCTTCAAGTTTATTGGAAACGATCGAGTCGTTGAGTTTTGGAGCCCATGCCGCGTACTAGGAATCAACGGATCGTTTTCAACATGAAGTTCCGAGTTTGGCATCGACGGGCAGAAACTAAGCAAAGGGATTGACAATTTTCAGAAGACTCTTTTTTTTTTTTAATGAAAATAAAAATAAAAATAGTTATATATATATAGACAAATGATCTCCTGCGCGTCTTATCCCGCACGACGCCTG
>JBAMHZ010020207.1:0-19045 GCA_037177395.1 Alpinia galanga
GGGGGGACGCCCACGTTGTCTACTCGCGTGGGGATATATATATATATATATATATATATATATATATATATATGATCCCATGCATATGCACGACGTCAATGTTAATGGTCGTTCGACGTTCGATTTCCTCGGTATTAACGACGATGACATTATAGTCTAACTCTTGAACCCTTGGTGATGTCGGTGTTGTCTGATTACGATTGAAATCTAATCAAATCGCGATTGGAATCCAATCGAATTTCGGCGCGATCGAAATTGGTTGGATTTTGGCTAAATCACAGCCATTAGTGTCACGGCCGCTGGCGATTGAATTTCGGGCAAATCACGTCCTGAAATCCGATCGGGGTTAGGCCAAAATCATAGTCAGGCCTAATTGCGACCGAATTCCGACCATGATTCAATTAAAAATCGGTCAATCGTGGCCGCTAGTGGCCACAACGCTAGCGGCCGCGATTCGACTAGAATTCAACTGTGTAAGCAGTGAGCAATAGTTGTCTTGATAAAATTATTGAGCATTTCCATTATTTGTCGTGCGCAGTTGCACAGAAATCTAACAGTCAAAATATCAGATTTTCGTGTGTATATATATATATATATCTTTGCGCGACTTGTCCTAAGTAATCTCTGTACGATGTATTATAACGAGTAATGTATAGTAATTTTTCACTGTGTAATTGTTGCTCGTCACAATCGTCGTTCGATAAGATTATGATCAGAGTTCGACTGAATTACGATCATTAGCGCCATAGCCGATTCCGACCAAAATGCAATTGGATTCCAATCAAAATTCAATCATGATCTGATTGAATTGGACTATGGTCGAATTCAAATTGCATGATGAAAAATTATTGTACATTCTTTATTGTTATAAGTCGGCGTTAGTTGCAAAGAATATTAGATTTATTAATTTGTTCATTTTTTTTACTGATTTACTCGTTGAAAATAGAAGGGATAAATTTTAATTAATTTCCTGTGCTTATTAGTATAATGCAAATTATTGGATATTTTTTGTTTAATTTTCTCTACTTTTGTAATGGTATTAAATTAAATATTGGCTGTGTAGTAGGAACATTAGTTAATACAAGTCAAAGCTTAATGAGGCTGGTGCATATAATGGCATGCCAATAACAAGTCACTCTTTGATTTAGTGTATATTTTATTTTATTTTGTAAAAGACTGTTTTTAAAATTTGAATATGTGATTTCTAAATTATAAAATAATAAATTTATCATTACATCAAACTCCCTTCACTTAATTAGTTGAAAGAATAATCAAATTAATTAACAGATTAGACTAGACAGTAAATGGGCCTTTCTTTCCATGAACTGGGCTCGTGCTTGGATGTGCAGAATTTTCCGAAGAATTAATTCCTCCCCAGGACGGACAGTTATTAATTGTAAACAAACTGAACCAGCTGATCTCCAAATTAATAATACAAGTTATATGAAAAGTATTTCAGAAGATGATATATCCTATATCTTATTCACTAAACAGATATAGCATTTGACATTATTCGCAATCGATCTCATCTCGAAGTCAGTTAGCAAGAATTTTGCTGGAAAACTTTCTAGCAAAATTAATGCATTTGTTATGAGCATGATCACCGTGCAGGATCGATGAGGTTCGTCATAACTCTTGCTTTATGTTGAATCTCCCAGTAGATTCCTAATTCCTTAATTATAAGAAAAAGAATTCCTTTGGTGTGGTTCTTCCTCCTCCATATATGTAGTGTCAGTTGGAACGTCAAATCAATCTGCATCCATCTTCAGATTCAGCTTAGGTTTCGCCGAGAATGAGGCTTTAATTTGGCGAAGCAATTATAGATGAAATTATGCTAGCTAGCTAGCTAGCTGTTCTATTTTGTATGGAAAAATACCTGAATCTGGGCCAAGTTGCCGGCCGGCTGCGATCATCGCACGGTTGGTTGCTAGCTCGATCCTCGACTTCAATTCGACCTTTTGTTCTTGTCGACTGTTAAACTGATCAGTGGTACCATTTCGTCGGCTTAATTATATTGTTCTTTCGTCCATTTCATAGTTCGTGAGTCGTCTCGTCGCAAGTCAGGCCACGTCATTAAGATTGGAATCCAGGACAAGGCATGAGCACGTGGGACTGGGAGCGCATCTTCCGAGCTGGCGTCACCGGGACGACAAGCGCACCCGCCGCGTCGCTGTGGCATTGGCTGCGCCCGGCGCCATTCACGTGAACCGAAACCCCACTTCACGTGCAGGACGACAACTCCCCACCGCCGCCTACTAATCGTCATTATTACTGAACATAAGAAAAAAAAGGATTATTATTAACGATAAAAATCAGAGCTCGTCCCTTTCCGTGATTCTCCTATTAATGCTATTTTATCTTCTCGACATCTAGCGTAGGCATTTGCAGTGAGATCTAGAGAAGGGCAAGGGAATTCTTTTCACCCCCTGTATAAATTAATGTTTTTAGTTCGTAGCAATGGCAGCTCCAGCTCCAGCTCCAGCTCCAGCTGAAGATGGTCTCAAATGGCTGCATTTGCACCTGCACCTAAAGAGAGAGGTATATGCATGCAACAAATGGATGAACGAGTTTGAGATAAATCTCATTCGTTTAGGTGCAGTGGCTGATGCAGCTGTTTGCATTCCATCTCGTGTTTTACTTCTTTCTGTCTTTTAATTTGTTTTTTTCTTTGTAGATTTGCATGTTTTCATTAGCGTAAATTCCAATCTTTATTAAAGTTTCTTCGTCGTCGTCGTCGATCGTCGTCGTCTTCTTCTTCTTCTTCCTCCTCTCTCTCTCTCCTAGGTTGAGAACTCGATCGAGACTAACTTGTCTTAGTGGCTGTCGTTTTGTTTTTTCAGGATTTGTATATTGATTTTGTTGAATTTTAGTATTACTTTTAAATTTTTTAGATATATGTTTTTGGTTTCTCTTCTGGGCACAGTTTGATTGTTAGGTGGAATTTTTTTTTTAAAAAAAAATTAATAGTATTTAACGTGAGAGAAAAATATAGCCAGAACATTGTTAGGTTATTGGTGATTTTTTAAAAAATATATAAAGGAATTTACATTATTAATAAAACCTTTTTTTTATTATTTGTTCGTGCATGTCAATTGATTCGAAAGATTGATGAGTTTAGAGAAATTAAAAAGGCGATCAGTTTAGGTGACATGCAAGTTGATTTGAGCGAGATTGATTGGTGCGGACGAACTAATTGAGTCATTAAGGAACAAACCAATTTAAGAAGACTAAAAAGAGAATAGATTTTAAAAAACTGCATTGAATAGTTAATTAAGTATTTATTATTTTGCCTTTCTACACTTATGCTCAGATAAAATAATTTAATAGATGAAATATTATATTTCTATTTTGCAATATAAGAATATAAAATATGAATTCAAATTTATACAAGATAAAATAAAAAAATAAAAAAACCATGAAAGTTTATACACAATTTTTTTATTAGATAAGCTATTGAGTTCACATGAAAAAAAAAGAGTAAAATACAAATAGAATGGAATTTTAAGATCTTTTTTAATCCAAATTTCATAATACAAATCTACACAATTGAATAGCTTCCTTATAGTGCATACAGACTGTCTAGGTAATTGAGTACCAGAACTACTTCCTATACAACTCAAAAGCAAACTATTGCAAGAAGGGAGAAACGGTACGAATACATTAAAATAACATGGGAAGATGGAAATGCTTGAGAACCACAAAAGCAGCTGTTGAACCCTAAGCGACCATCCCGACTCGTTAAAAAGGGCTAAGTTAGCAAACAAAACCAATTAGTTTCCCCAGCTTATCGACTTATTTATATTTACTTTGCGAAGAAAACGACAGTTGATAACAGGCATTGAGGCAAGAATGAGAAGGCTGTAAACTTTTGAGATTAATGTTCATTCTTCACTCGCGATTTTAGAATTCCGGGTTTAGGAGGAGAAGCTAACACTCTGACCATAGAATTAACCTTAGAAGATGGTGATGTATGCTTCTGTCTCGCACCCATCATGCTCGAGCCATCACCTCCATCCGAACAAGGTGCTAGAGAACCATCATTCTTTTCTCGCGTGCACAATCCCATTGCTTTAACCACGTAGGAATCATCATGCAGCTCAAATGGGGTACTGCAGTTTAAAGTTACAGTAAGATCAGTGAACCAGATAATGGTTGATGTGCGAATGATCTAAATTTTGAAACAGGTTAAGGATAATAGTGGAGCAAAAGTTGCTCAGAACTATTTGATAATCGTCATTAATATTGCATTTTCTACTTAAAAACATCAAGAATATAAAAATGAAAAGTCAGTTTTTGATGAGAAGGCAGCTCGTAAGATATATATAACGTTACCTGTTGAAGTCAAAATGTACAAGTTGCATATCTTCTGAAATTTCTACCTCAACCGTAGCATGTGGACGAGTCTGTTAGTCATCATTTAAAAGAAAATATTAGCTTATCATGTGCCTAAATTGCATTAGCAATTCCAAGAATCTCTATACTTTGGCCGATATTGTCATGTCTCTAGTGAAAACAAGAAGAAGAAGGTAAGCATGCATGACTTTATGATACATCCTCCAGATGTTTAGCATTTATGTTCCATAAACCACAAAAGATCACGAATGTGGTGTATTCTAGAAATGCAACAAAATATCCAGAATTCAAAATGACAATAAAGCTTTGATATTTGATGACTAACATATTAGAAGGGGTATATACATGGGCGAAACATCATGAATTCATATCAGCATCTTGTCGAAACCAAGTAGCTCACATCTATTATATGTCAATGAACTGTAGTAGATTAGTATTTATTCTCAAACATAAGCATCTCAAATCCACACTTCAATAATGAGCAATTCAACGAAGCCACTAATGTGACGGTTCCATATTTATTTTTAATAATGAGCAATTACCATTTATACATTTATTCAGAAACAACTGGCCACTTAGTTTGTCATTACCAACAAATTCCAGAAATGTAACTTCAACAGCCATTAAAAAATTCAAACGCAGAAGCAGAAAAGCAAAATGCAACCTCATACCTGAACCAAGATAAATGGTAAAGCAACGCCACCAGATGGAAGATTTCCTGATCCATATAACTTGTCATTTCTTTGAACCAAGTTTTGGAGACCTACATACTGGTAAAAAATGGAGAAATTGAATCATTACTAAGCACAAGAGATAAACAAGTTGCTACATAAACTAGCTTTATGGATTTTTCTGAATTCATCTTTACAAAATGGGTAACTATTCTTTCACCATAAGAGAGCACAATTCGAATTATCTTCTCACTATCGTTAAATCATGAAGTAAGCTAGAGAACAAACTCCAGACATTTTTATAGCTAAATAAAAAAAATAACAAGCATGACATATTCACAGTGGAGATTTGGTTGGCAATTGGCATTAAGACATGCCAGATGGTTTTTAATATATGGTCTACTAAAATGACATGGTGATGCTACCTTACCGCATAGGAACATTTTCAAATATTATTTGAGAATGGTAGATTTTATACAGCTTGTTTAGCCTCGTTAGCCTCTGGTATTGCTAATGATAGATGACTTAAAAATTTTTGACTATGTGGACTCCTCATAGTAATCAAATACTTGGTACATGGAAATGAACCCTATAAAAGGAATTACTAGAGATAACAGGCGTGGCATGCATGAGTAATATGTTTCTTCCACTGCACAATAGAGGTGGCAATATAACTACCATATCAGATATATACAATTTCTTCAAACGAAAAAAGGATGTCTAATTGGGAATTGATAAAGACAATTTGGCACTCAAACTCCATTTGCAATCGGCAGTAAATATTAATTATCAGCAAATGGTCATACTTGATCATGCAACTCTTGCAAATATGCAGTTTTCTTATCAATTCTACTCTTCAACCCAATTCGCTCTGCCTGTAACAGAATATGGAATTACAAATCAGTATTTTAAGCCATATTATAAGGCTATCCATGCTGAAAAGTTGAGTAACATGATGCAAACAGTAGACTGAAGTATAAACAAGAGCAAACCTTTAATTCTTCGATATCATTTAGACTAATTTGAGGCAAACCTTTCCAATGTATCTCCTTTTTATCTTTAGAGATAATATCCATAGCCATGAGAACATTTAGTGCATCATATACCCTTCGCCGTATGTTCTTCTCATCATATTGTTGCTGCTTCAGTAATAGATATTAGATAGTGCATTTTCAAGGATCAGACGCCTTGTCAAACAATACATGAAATTTTAAATAGCCAGATGCTTTGTCAAGTACCTTATCTTGAGATCCTGGATTATTTTGGGGATTTGTAAATTCAGTGACAAGTTCATCTGCAACCTGAAAATAGAATTTTAGGGAAAAGATGAGGCTTCAAGCAGCAAAGTCAAGCAAATACACCTCAAAGAAATAAAGTATTATAAACAGAGCTGGGATTTCATAACATCAAATAACTTATGATACTCAAATTCTTCAGCTAGCCACTCTGTACCTATGTTGAACATCCAACACTCCGTGTTAGACATTAATACCCTCATCATTCATTTCTAAAAAAATTTAGAAGCAACTATGTAGAGCATGGAAGTGATAAAAACACAACAAAAAGATTTTCATTTAATCAGATTCTAGGATCATTGAAAGTATATGAGTGGGCAACACAGGCAGCAGCGAGAACAACAATACTGCACCAACCAGTTGTACCCAAAAAATGGCGCCAAGGATTGTTTTGAGACATCCTTCTTGGGAAAAGTAGCTAAAACTAAACCTAAATTCTTTAAGCAGTAAAAGTTCAGTTGGCAAATTTACAACATGATTCATGATGCCAAAAATCCAGCCCCAATCATTATAGCCCTCACTTGTGTAAGGAATCTAGAATACTTAATATATGAGATCAGCATTACTAGTATCTGTTAACTTATAAGTACATTGAAATAGTTTGGTGTCTTCTAGAGGAAAAGATCTAATGAAAGACAAATAAAGCTCACCTCATTATAAGTGGTTCGCCCCTTGCTTTCTACTTTCTCACAAACTGAGAATATAGACATGGCAAAAAATTAAAAAAAAAAGTGTCAATATTGTTTTAAAATGAAATATGAAACCCAACAGTATAAGCCAAAAAATATTGCTTTCAATTTTCATAACATCCAATACAGAGAACATTACAGCTAAGCTGGTCAAAAATTATAATTGCTGCCTTTTCTTGATAATATCAATTTTATAGAATGTGTGGATCGAAGAAAAATAAACATTGTCCAGAGCCGGCCCTGGGCCAGGGCTATCAAGGCTCTTGTCCAGGGCCCAAAAAATTTTAGGACCAAATATTCAAGTTTTATGGTCCAATGTTTTAGTTACACTGTAAAAATAGGGCCCAATTTTCAAATTTTACAAAGGGCCTTTAAATAAAAAGGAATAATCAGGACCTACTCTGACATTGTCACTAGGTATACAATTACCTTTCATGCTGAATTGTCGAAGACCCCTGCCACTTTTATCACCTGAAACAGCCCGAGAACTCCTTTTTTTCTTTTTACCACTGCAAAAAAGACACTTGGTCAGTCCTAATAAAAGTTCCTCTGCATGATGAATTTTGATCTACTAATATTCAATAGAATATGGATTCACAAGAACCAAAGCTCAATATACTTTCCAATTAGAAATCTTCACTAGTAACTAAGTAAATGGAGAATTTTTAGTTTTTGCAATGTGGGTGGCAGGAGTTATGGCAATTCAACAAATTCAGGAAAATAATCATATATGGAATTTCATTAATGATGCATTCTTCTAAATTCTCATTTGTTCCCAACAAAACAGAAACCACATCATGCCCAATTATTCACACCCACCAGCACCATTTTTTTTTTTTCGTGCGCTGCCACTGCAAATTACTTTTATGGATTAGCAAATTGTTAACGGTTTCAAACAATTCACCTGAAAACACCCAACAAATCCCTCACCTTACGGCTCCCTCGGGCGTCCCCTCGTTGTCCCCGTGGATATCGAGGCGGTTCAGCCTGACCAAGGTATTCTCGCTGGCCGGAGTCGTTGCCACTATCTCACTCCTGCTGGAGGGAGAGCCGGCGCTACCACTAGTGGAGGCCGACTGGCAGCTAGAGAAGGCCGGCGTGCCAAGGGGGAGGAAGCTGCCACCGCCGCGGCCGTGGGGCTTGGGGAAGCTAGTGGTGCTATTGCTTCCCTCGTCCATCTCCTCGATCGCCGAACGAGAACAAGATCGCGCGAGCGGATCGAGTGAGAGGGAGCAAACCCTAATGCAGAAGGAGCAAGGTGAAAGAGCGAAGCGTAAGAGGCGTGTTTGTTTTCTTGGTCGTGGGCGGGTCGAAGGTTGCTTACAAAAAAGCTGTGGGACAACGCTCATACGTGGCAAATTTTATGTGGGTAGAAGAATATGTACGACGTTTCGTTCTAGAAATAGATGACGAAATCGACGATTTTGATCTCGCAAACTCTCTGATCAACGGATAGAATCATTGTGATGAAAATCCCTTAGTATATGACTGTATGGATTAATACAGCGAACAGCTTATGATGGAACAAAATTACAGATATTTTATCCTCATCGAAATGAGTATCTTGGACATCTTCCAAATACCACCTCTAACTATTGTCCAATTAAATATAAAGATGCTTTAAGTAACTTGCATTTGTCCCCAAAAAAAAAAAATATTACATAAGTTATAATTAAATCGAGTTAGGTTTAATCTATAGAACGTCATATAGTTAATAACGATTAAAATCACAAGGGTCATCTTAATAGTGTTAATTTTCAAAAAAATAGTTTCAGAGATATGATGTATGTTGATGCCTTTAAACAACTCATCCAATATGATTTCATTCGATTTATTTAAAAAACGTGTGGTTTTGTATATAATTTGAATAAATATTTGCTAATTATTTATCTATAAAAATTTGTTAAATTATTTTTTAGTTTGCTTTTTGTATGCAAAGCCCACTAGCACCGATGAAGAGAGTGGAACCAACAATCAAATGCAATGTATTAGAAAGTAGACTGAAGATTTACAAAGTATTACATTCATCACAGATGATGAAGACTTCAAATTCTGAAACATCAGCATTGAACAAGAGCAACCAAACAGTGTTTTTTTTTTCTTTTTCCTTTGCAAATAAAACTCATGGTTAAATCGCAAGCAAAGATGAAGACAAGGAAACAAGCTAAAAACAAATCACTTGGCTTCTATCAATTCTTTGGTCTGTGGCACAAAATCATCGCTTTGTTTCTTTAAAAGGTGATGAATCTTCCACGAATGCATCTAAGGATGACAAATCGAATATATCTGACCCATCTGCAAATAGTTTTTAATGAAATCTATAAATATAAATAACAAAAGAAAAATTTGAAGATCAAAAGTAAATGAACTTAGTTCCGGAGAAGCAAAAGAAAAAGTAAACTCTGTAATTTTTTACTGACTCACCGGAAGAAGATAGTCGAGGTGGTAACTCTCCCACTGTACCTACCCGAATGGTTTGTGGGAGAATGCAGCTGCAACATGATCCTAAAACTTCCCAATCCCCACATCATTTAATGTTTTGGAATTGGACTAGATAATATATTTTTGGTTCAGGATACTAACCTAGTTTAGCAAGTCGATTCACCCAACCCGGAATCCGTTTCCCAGTTAGTTGCATGCTTACTTCATCTGTGAAATGGTTGCAGTTCTTGGCAATCAAATGGTAGGTGTCACCATAGTACTTATCGGAAAGATCTTCCATGAATAAGCGAAATTCAGAGCGAGACATATTAGTAGTGCCCAACCACACAGCTCGTCTGAAAGAAAATCCAGGACAGCTTTTAGGCTCCACTTCAAACACTCCACTCATCGAAAACTCATGAGCTCCGAATCCATATTCTGTGCCATGAGCTTCACGGAAAAATTAAGAAAAGAATTATGAAGCTATGGGAGAGAAAGCCACGAGTGCAAATAGGCAGAATGAGTTTTACAAGGGATTGAATTCATGGTCTTGCAAAAAAAAAAAGAACAAATACTAAATGCACAAAATTTTGATGGAAAATCATTGTATATAATTCATTCTCATCTTCAGTTCTCACCTTGCAAATTTCTGTAGCATTTTCTCATCTGCATTAATACATTTATAATGATCATCCAGTATTAGTAAAACAGAAAGGCATGAGTGCTCTGTAGCCGGCTCTGAATAGTTGGAAAAAAGGTGGCTTGAAGTTAACGACATTACTAAAATCGTTACCACTTATTGTTTTAAGAATATACACCCACTTTTTATCCATCAATTTCCATCAAGGTGATATGTAAAAGCCTATATTACTTGCAGGTTGAAAGAATTTAAAGAAAATCAAAAGTGAGAAAAGTAATTTAAAGAAAAGATATGGGATGTCTCATAAACAGGAAGAATGTTTATGAAATGGAAAGGATGCCAATTTTGTTTTACTCAGGTGGGTAGCATGCTACCAAGTATTTCAATATGCCAAGATAAAGATGGACCATCTTTCATCAGAGGAAATCATAGTTTTCATAGATCAAACAAGCAGTAATCGAGAAATCTTCACAATGTTTGGCAAATGATCCTTAATTAACCAACATAAGCAACAAGATTAAGAACAATTATCCAAAAGGGACATATATATACACACGCATTAATTTTGAAAATTTCATAATCACAGTAAGCAACAACAAATCAACTGAAAAGGTTAGTAATTTCTAAATTGCTAAAGGTTAGATATAATGCACATCTACTTTCTCTCAAAAATAATATGGCAATGAAAGCGGAAAGCCTTGCAACATCCCATTAGTCCTCAGCTTATACAGTGGTTTAAGAACCTCAATAGAAAAAACAAGAATTAATTAGTAACATTATAAGAAGTTTTTGGAGCCTAAGATTTATGAGTTATTTCAATATTCAGCAGGCATCATTATTTGATGAAATAAATTTACAGTGGTTGAACTATCTCAAAAGGAAAAAAGGGAGAGAAAATTGGTATTATTCAAAGAACTCATTGAACCAGAAAGGTTTATGAGTTTATGATGCATTTTACCAAAATTCATCTAGAATCAATATTTGATGAAATTAATTTATAGTGGTTACACTATCTCAATAAGAAAAAAAGAAGAGCAAATTAGTTTTATTCTAGGAAGTTGCTGAACCTAAAAGATTTGCGCGTTTGTGATGCATATTTCCAGCATGCACGAGGCATCATGATTTGATGAAATTCAACTGATTTAAATCCATAGCATATGCAATTTGCAACAGATATTAAAGGGAAATTAATCAAAGTTTACACGAAGGAATACAGTACCAAATTCTGGTTCCGCGTTGGAACGAAGTAGTAACGGATTGTATCAAATTTAAGCCATAAAAGACGCACCTTCAATACCAGAATGGAAGATTCCTAGCCCAAAACAATACAGATAATTATTCGCCGGCGAGATATCGTAAATGTTCAAGTAGATATGCGTCTTGCCGCTTCCATTGCCATCAACGTCCCCATCGATCAACGTCTTCGGGCAGGAAGATTTCGCGACGATGGAGGGCATATTAAACCGGATCCGGCGAAAGAAGAGCGAAAGAGCCCGGGCGACCTAATTATTCATGCGCATTGCCTTAAACAACGATCGCACCGGGCCACCAACGGAGGCGGGAGACGGGCCGGCGGGAACGGCTGACGCTGTGGAGGTACCCCGCCGCCCGCTCCTTCGCCGATGGAAGAGGAGCCGAGAAATGAGGTAGAAGCTTTTGTTTAATTTTGGAGCGGCAAGCAGGAGGGAGAGGCGGAGGGCGAGGGAGGGGATGAGTCTAGGCTGGTTCCAGCGTCTTGACCGCGACAGGAAACAAGTTGTTTAGCGATGCTGTCAGCATGAAGCTGACGCGTGGGCAGTTAGCTGCCCGAGGGAATCGAATTTTTCATCATCCATTTAATTTATAGATAATTGAATTTTTCTAAATTCGGACGGGAATGATGGACATCAATTGTATCTAATATTTTGAAGCTTAGAATCTACAGGCCATTAGATCGTTGTTAAAAACATAGCTTTACTAAATTGAACATTATCTGTGAGCTAGAACATGTCGATGAATTAAATAAAAAAGAATCGATGATGAAATTGCTGCCTCAACGCACAGCACAAGATGTGCATTGACCTTCCTCCAGAGCTTCGAGTTCGAGCTCCCAATCTTCTTCTTCTTCTTCTTCTCGGCCTTCATTTTGCAGCAGCTCCCCAAGCACACTGCGTATGTTCTTCCACTCAGGGTGGAATTGGTCGCCTGAAACAAACTCCCAAACACAATTGGCAACCTCAATCACACTACAACCAGCCTCTTTTTTTCCCCCAAATCTCCTCAATTCTCCCTTGATTCTCTCCATATCCCCCCACCTCTTCAATCTCGCATACAAATTCCTCATCATCACGTAGTTGCTTGGGTTCCATGGTTCGACCTCGTTCGCCTTCCTCAGCGCTCGCTCAGCCCTCTCGACGTCCCCATGGATCACACAGGCATTCAACAATGAGCTCAGTATGATCCCGTTTGGAAGATGAGGCATTTCGCACATCAACTTCTCCGCTTCCTCGAGGAACCCACTTCTCCCCAACAGGTCTACCATGCAACCATAGTGATCAATCCTTCGTTCGATATTAAGTGCTTCCATCTCGTCGAACCACCTGTTGGCTTCGTCCACAAGCCCACCGTGGTTGCAGGCAGACAACACGCCCATCGCTGTTACCTCATTCGGGCAGACTCCACGCCTACGCATTTCATTAAACAGGTTGAGTGCCTCGATTGCTCGGCCGTTGAGAGCGAGACCGTAGATCATGGAGTTCCAGGCAGGCGGCTCAGTTCTTGGCATTTGGTTGAACACTCTACGTGCCTCGCCGATATCCCCGCATTTCGCGTACATGTCGATCAATGCAGTAGAAACAGTGATCGCCCGGTCTAGCCCGTTCCTTCGAGCGTAGTTGTGGATCCACCTGCCAAGATCAATGGCGCCCAAATCGGCAACGGCAGGGAGAACGCTGACGAGGGTTACTGCATCAGGCTGCGCAGGGCAGCAACCGCTCTGCAGTTCTCGAAATAACTTCAGTGACCGCTGTGGCTGCCGATTCTGACAATAACCTCCAATCATCGTGTTCCAAGAGTGGAGGTTCCTCTCCGGCATTTCGTCGAACAGCGCACCAGCAGCCTCCGTGTCGCCGACCTTGCAGTATCCACAGATCAAGTTCGTCCAAGTAATCACATTTCTGTCAGGCGTTTCGTCAAACAGCCTTCTTGCAGAAACCATGTCACCTCGCTTGACGAAAACATCGATCATCGCGTTCGCGGCGGCCGTGTCCTTATCCGGCATCAGCTGAAATAAGTCCATGGCGGCGCCCACGTCGCCACTTCTCGAGTAGCCGACCGTCATCGAGGTCCACGACGGGAGACTCTTCTGAGGCATATCATCGAACACCTTCCGCGCGGACGTCATATCGCCGTGCTTCGTGTACATGTCGACCAAGGCGGTCGATGCGAAGGCATGACCGCCAAATCCCATCTTGACGACGTGGGCGTGGATCTGGAGACCTTCTCCGTGCTCCGGCAGGTCAGCTGGCAACGAGGCGCAGGATTTGAGGAGGGAGGGGAAAGTGTGGTCGTCCGGGAAGTGCGAGGGCGGCGCAGTGAGGAGGTCCCTGTAGAGGGCGATGGACTCCCGGAATCCGCGGTTGCGCGAGAGGGCGCGGAGGAAGGAGCTGCATATGAAGGCGTCGTGTTCGGGGCAGGCGTCGAAGAGGCGGCGGGCGTGGCGTAGGAGGAGCTCAGAGGAGAGGGGGTAGGCGAGGGCGGCGAGGTCAGAGAAGGCGGTGATGAGGCGGGTGAGGAGGGAGAGGTTGGCATGGATGGCGCCGCGGCGGAGGAGTGAAGCGTGTATTTGGAGGAGGGCGGCGGCGGGAAGAGAAGGGATTTGCTGCAGAAGGCGGAAGCACCGCTTCTCGTGGTGGGTCCAGAGCTCGCCCTCACGACCGAATCCCATGCCTCGCGATCACTGCGTCAATAGTATGCCTCAAAGTCTAAAGGCATCGACAATCATGCAGGGTGGCAGGTACGTCCAGAATATGTGTATTAATTTTCTAAATAGTAGAATTTGAGTATACATTTTTAATATGTTTAATTGGTCTGAGTCTCAGCACTACGTAGAGCCCACCAAATGAATGGAAGAAAAAAAAATACTTTAAAAATATAATGACCTTGTTTTAAGGGAATAGAACAGAACATGTCAAACATCTCCCTCTCTGTTGTTGTCTTGTCGGTTTCAATCTTTTCTCCCATCGCTGCCATGATTCATTATGAGTATTTGAAAAGGCGTGCATATCTAAATGCCCTGTCAAGAACAGTCAAAACTCTCGCTAACGGTTTTGTTTACTGGAGAGAAAAATTTCATGATCTTCGGTTATAAGTTTAGAAAAGTATAAAACTCAACTTAAGAGTCAGCGATTTCACTGGTTGGTTTAAACATTCGACCGGGTTGATTAGTCAATACCTAACTTGGACATCCAATTTAACCGATCGAACAATTGGTCTGGAACTCATTCAATTCGATTGCTGTAACCACATGTATGTCAAACAAGGCAAATACAGACATTTAAGTCGTTAATTTATGACAAGTAATTTTATTTATTTCGTCGCCTGGAATTACTATTCAACGCTCAGCAGTTCACTAGCAATTGGAAGAACCGCGGCGAAATCGGCGACAGCGGCGGCACAGCGAACAACCCGCCCTTACTCTCCTCCTCCACATCCCACACGCTGCTCCAGCTCGAAGGCGACAGGGGTCGGACGACGAGGAGGTCGTCGACCGCCTCCGCCGATCGCTCCTTCTTTACCTCCCTCGATCTTTTCCTCTTCCCAGCCGATGCCGGGGACGGAGGCGGCTTGGGAGGGAGGGGATCCGTCGATTGTCCGGCGGAGCAGCCGATCTCGTTGGGGAAGTTGAGGATGGCCTTGCGGCCGCGCATCTGGAAGGCGGCGCGGTCGTACGCGCGGGCGGCGTCCACGGCGGTGTCGAAGGTTCCAAGCCAGACGCGAGACCCACGGCGACTAGGGTCGCGGATCTCCGCCGCGAACTTGCCCCACGGCCGCAGGCGGACGCCTCGGAACCGCCGGCCGGATGGAGCCCGATCGTCCTGGGCAGAGGTGGCCCGGTCGATGTTTCGGGAGGGGCGTACGGCGTCGCTGAGTGAGGACCATGGATCGGAGGTCGAAAGCGTCGGATCGGGAGCGGCGAAGCTGATCACAGGGGCGGCCGAAGAGGGGAAGCAGAAGGATTCAGCGTCGAGAGAAGAAGGCGCCTGAGGGAGGTCGGCGAGGAGGTGCTCCTGGATGAGATTGAGGATCGCATCGCCGCCGGAGCTCCCACCGAGAAGTGAGTCCATACTAAAATTGGAAAAGTGCAGATTAAAAGGAAACGGAAAGGCACGAACTCAACGAAGAGAAGGCGGCTTGGTATTTATAAGGGTGAAATGTAAAAAAATAAAAAAAATAAAAAAGTGTGGGAAACCAGAGGGCCACGATCTCTGTCGCGACCTAGCTCGCTCCCAATTCATGATATGAACCGGTCATGGAACTCTGGACTTGGCTCACCTTGCAGACATATGAAGGGGTCTTCGAACCGTGCAGTGGTCCATGAAAATTGAAACGGGCTCAACAAATTATTTGGGTCCCGACTGGCGTATTAATCGACATCTAGATGAGCAATACAATAAATAAATGCAATGCACAATGGGCAACTTGCTAACAGATTCACTGTAACCTATGGCTACTTGGTCTGTACCGAATGAATAGTAAAAAAATATTATCCTTTAATTAAAAACGATTATCATCTTTGTTTATGTCTCCTCGAGCAAAAGGAGAATAAAAGGATGAAAAAGAAAAACAAACTTAATCTGTATATATATAATCGGAGGATATATGCAACTTGATAACGAACACGGAATTCACATCGACAAAGATGAGAAACGAAGTTAATAAGCAAAGCCGACTGGTGCTCCATGTATGTGTTCCTTTCGGATCATCGCTCTCACAGCTCTTAAACCAAATGGATAAGATCTTTCTTTTCTTTAATATATTAATAAATTAAAAAAAAAATGTAAATATTGATTGGCATTGAATGTAACGTAGGATCTGTTTTTTTTTTATAAATAATTTTATGAGCTAAAATATCCACGAATTTACTCAATCGTAGATAGGCAGACAGAGAAATAAAAATAAATTTTAATGAAAGAAAATTCAACGACAAAATCTAGCTGTTCCAATTTAGATTGAAGGGTACCCGTTGACTAGTGGTCAATCGAGGTCCCATTGACTTTTCCTTTTTTTTAAAAAAAAAAAGAAACTATAACTAAACGTTAATTCAACGATTAGAGGAAGAACGAATCCCACCGGCGGTGATGAAGCTCCGCATTTGCGCAATCCAACCCCAGTTTGAAAGATCGCAGCCGTTCAGCTCCATCAAGGATGTGCCATCGGACGATTGTAATTCAGCCGACATTGGCGCTGTTTTTCTCCATAAAAAAATCTGTTTGAGCCATGGAAAACTAATAAAGAATGGAGCTAAGAAACTGACGTAGATTGGCCATGGTCATATCTAATTATTCCATTATTCCTTCGAATCAAATATAAAATTTTTAAAATCCAAAAGAAATTATGATCCTTAATTCTCACAAATACTGTTTGAATATTATTCATGAACATAAATCAAACATATATGTGCCTAATCTTATTTATTTAATTTATTAAACTGTTTAAGTTTATTTATTAATTAACTTTGATCTATATTAAACGAACGTAAATGAATCCTTATCGAGTTGAATATAAAATTTATTTACAAACACTTGATTCGTTTATAGTCCTTACCAAAGCTAATAAATAGATGTGCAATTCTTCCTCTATCTAAATTATTATGACTTTAATTTTTTTTTAATTTTAACACCAAAAATGTTTAATTTTTTTATTTTAAAATTTTTAATCATGCTTTGTACAGGATTAACTTATCATATAGTCTATCAATTACTCAATTAATGCAAGGTAGTAGCTATATATATAGGAATTTAGAAAACTGTAACTTTTGTGGATCTTTTTGAAACTTTGTACTGACTTCATCGAATCGACCTCCTCGCGAATTAAATAAGGGAAAGCACTTGGAAGGCGAGGAAAAGTCTCCACTTCATTTATTATTCTCCACTACAATTATTTTAATTACAAGGTCGGATTTGAATTTGATAGCACCTCCTAATAAAGCCCAATATTTAATTTACCAAACTTTAAAAAACACTCTAATCCAAAATATTTTATTTCATTCTTTACATAATTCTTATTTTTTTACATAATATTCTATGTGCTTGATTATGCAAACAACGTGAATCATGTTCATTAGATGGAAGAAAAGAATGCGCAGTTTAAAATCATAGATTAAGATTAATATTTGTTTAAATGTGGAATGTTTGGTTACTTTAAATTATAATATTCTAATCTGACTATTTAACTGCTTAAATAGCATTGAGAAAAATAATTAATTCTTTAGGCAAAATCCCCTTAAAATATGAAGAAAATATAATTATCTTCACGTGCTAAAATGACAAGGAACCTTCAAAGAAGCACACGGGGCATGGAGACGAAGAAAGCTTCGAATCGAACCCATCGCCTTCTTCCCCTTCCACCCACATATAAACCTTCACTCCTTCCCTTTCCTCCCATCGCCATCGCCTTCATCCAAATCCCTAAATCGATCGTTACCCTGACACCTAGAGATGTCCGGCAGCGCAGCCGCCGAGCTCGCCCTTCTCGCCTGCAACCTCCTCGAGGACCCCGCTCCCTTTCCGCTCCTTCCGGCCACCGATTGTTCCGGATCCGTGTGCCTTCCTTTCCTCCCCGATGACCCCGACGACATGCTCGTCTTCGGTGCCCTCGCCGACGCCTTCCGCTCCGGATGGACCCCCTGGCACTCATCCACCGCCGCCCCTGATCCCGCCGCACTGCCAACGATGTCGTCAGCCTCAAGGGGAAGGCAGTACCGCGGGGTGAGGCAGCGGCCGTGGGGGAAGTTCGCGGCCGAGATCCGCGATCCGGCGCGCAACGGGGCGCGGGTGTGGCTGGGGACGTTCGAGACGGCGGAGGACGCCGCCCTCGCTTACGACCGCGCCGCCTACCGGATCCGCGGCGCAAGGGCTCTGCTCAACTTTCCTCACCTCATCAGCTCGGCCGATGACTCGCTCGATTCACCTTCCTGGTCTTCTTCCTCAGAAAAGCCCTCGCCCAAACGGAGGAAGAGAGCGAGGCCAGCTGCTCCGGTCGCTAGGGTGTTGCCCGCTGATCAGCCGGGGATCTTCACGGAAACCGAGCAATCGGGTAATGTCGACCATCTCTTAGTAAGCTGAGAGTCG
This sequence comes from Alpinia galanga, assembly GCA_037177395.1. Classification (NCBI taxonomy): domain Eukaryota; kingdom Viridiplantae; phylum Streptophyta; class Magnoliopsida; order Zingiberales; family Zingiberaceae; genus Alpinia; species Alpinia galanga. The sequence goes on from JBAMHZ010020207.1 coordinate 18,400, forward strand.
ATTTGGTGTTTCAAAATCGGAAATACGGTGACAATAATTCGCTGAATGGGTCGAGGGTATGTGCGTGCTTTCAATTTGGTCAATTGTTCTTGGATTAATAAAATTTGTTAACTTGTTGTTAAGACACAGCTCAGTTGCTCGTCGATTTAATTATCTATGCAAGTTTTAAAATGAAAAATAAAATAAAATGGGTAATATATCCAATCACAAACTTAAATTTAAATTTAAAATAAAATAAAATGGTCAATTGCACGACGACTTGTATCAATTGTCTAAAACTCATTAAATTCTTCTCAAATGACAAAATTATGGGCTACTCAGGGGCCTGCTCGCAGCCCATTTAATGGGCCAGCATTCCGATCTACCGGTCCGGTTTAAATTGTTCGGCGAGGGTCATCGAGTCAAACTTTAATTAATGTACAAAATAGTCAAACAAGATGATGCAATACCTCGAAAGAAAAGAAGTGACCGTCGACATCGAACGTTGAACGGCATCGTCCAGATATTTATCTTATCACTCATGCACCACCACTACGCCACTTGCGACGGCTGCAAGATAAACATCAAGCAGTTGATTTTGATGCATAACAAACTAATTTAAATCGTGCATTAAATGCATTGACAATTTTTTTTTATGGCATTAGAT
>JBAMHZ010020419.1:0-19039 GCA_037177395.1 Alpinia galanga
TACTTCGTGAGCTAGCCATTTGGGTACATTCTCGAATCGGCTACTCAGCCATATCTCTCCAAGTTCGTCTATCGGCCACATTTAACCTCTACTGCATAGTAGCTCGGGTGGCTGATTAGGTAGAGTAGCAGTCATTCATTATTAGTTAGCTGATATGGACACACTATCCCTCCTGAAGATCCCGTCCAGAAATGGACAGGTGTCAACTCGAAAAAGAAAGGCAATCGATTGGGCACATTCTCGAATTGGCTGCTCAGTCACACTTCCCGAGATAGTTATTCAGGCATTTCCTGAATCGGCTATTCGGCCACACTTTCTGAGTTAGTCATTCGGATACACTTCCAAACCGGCTGCTCGGTCATATCTTTCCAAACCTTCCTATTGGTCACATTCACCCTCTACTGTATAGTAGCTCGGATGGTCTATCATGCTGAAGAGCAGCCATTTAACAATGTTTTAAATCACTCATTTGGTAAATACTTAGAGTCTCCTTTACTTAGCAATGTAGAAGCCTGACATCTGGAGACCACGATAGGAATCTTCTTTGACGACCGTTACACTCTGCTTTTCAACGACTCATGTTCCTTATTATTCCAAGACACGGGGCACACCACATGGAAGTTCATTGTAAGTTTTACCTCCTAATATACAGACATAATTCGTTGTCAGAAGAGTAGAAAAAGAATCATTCTATCAGACGATCTTATATAAGGGGTAGAGGTACAACCAAAAAGGAAACAGATTCGCACTCTCGTATTCTCTTTTTCATTCTCCACTCTCATCCATTCATTTTCTTCATCTTCTTTCCGTGACTTAAGCATCACATAGAAGGACATCTTAAAAAGAAATTAGGAAGGATTAAAATGAAATGAGGCAAAAATAATAATTGGATTATGAAATCAAATTGATTGTAATGTTTGTTGTTCATTCCGTGAAACACCGAAGCGGGCCGAACCGAATCAATCAAAATTGAACTGATTTTGTTTTTTTACAATCGATGGAAATTTATCATTAAAATCAAATAAACCTCATTGATATAACACCAAACCAAATTATTAGTAGCCATCACTTTTATTATTATTATTATTATTATTATTATTATTATTATTAGATTCCTGAACTTTCTATCCGATTGATTCTATTGATTTTATAAATCTCTTACCAAATCTCTAAGTGCTCTTGGCTTGACAACAAAGTCTAACCTCCACAGTCACCCTATCTATGTAAAAATGTCAAATGTTGAAGTTGAATTTTACATGCGAAGGTAAACTCTCAAGTTCAATCACTCGGGTTTGTCCAACACAGTTTTTTATATATATTCAATGTTGAATATGCTCTGATAAAAAATTAAACTGTCTATATGTGAAATACCTCAATTACTTTATTTTTTTACTAGCACCAGGGTATTCGAGTTTTCAGCCCGACTAATTCTTAAGGGTGGTCAGTTTAGCCTCACGATCATATGGGGACACCCCTTTAACACTTGAGCTGGAAGAGCTTGGAGCCTTTGTAGATCTCCACTAACTATTAGAATACACTAGGAAAGTGCTTGCAACCCAGACTCTATAGTTGCGCTATTCATGAAAGACTGTCCTACGTTGAAATCTTACTTCATTCACCGAGTAAACTCCTGCATAGAAGACTATCCCTATAGATTTTTTTAAAATTCATTGTCAGACATTGTCTCAACAGAAGATCAAACTACATTCTCCTATGAATTACATTTTCATTTTTGCCACTGCATTATGTTCTTGGGGCCTCAATTACTTTACTTTTATGCAAAAGGTTAAAATCTGTTAAATTATGATGAATCTTTAATCCTCGAGTCTTATAAACACTTAGAGATATATACCTTTGTATTTGTAAAAAAAAAAAAAAAAAGTATTATATATTGTGCAACGTGCGCAAGCCACACCCTTTCCTTATGACAAATTATTGTTGTACTACGGATTACTTTTCTTTTACTATCAATCAATTGCATATACAGTCAATTAATATTTTGATTTATTAATTTAACACTTGATTTTTTTTCGTTGGATTATTAAATTTATCGCCTATTCTTGAGTTATAATTATATTCGAAAATTTTTAAAGTTATTTTTATAAATAAAAAAAAAAATCAATTCAGATTCAATAATAAGTCCTAACACAGTAGTCAAGTTAAATCCGTTTGATTTAATCGAATTTTAAATTTAATAATTGAGATTAAATAATAATTTTTTAAAAAGTCAAAATAAAAATTTAGAATCAATTGAACCGTCAAATTAAATTAGTTTTTGATGGGTTAACGAGATTTTGTCATCTGTCGTCTTTTGCTTCTTCAGTTTTGCTAAGGCTGAGCTCAACTGGATGAGGACAACTACTCACATGGCTCTGTGCTTCTCTCCTGCCTGAGGTTAGGGTTTTAGATGCTCCGCTCTGTTTCTGAAGCACATTCAGTTTGGTGTTCCTCACCAATATCACTGCTCGCCAAGCCAATCACTCTTTACTGGATTGTTTTCAGTTTTTTGGTGGAGAGGAGGGTTAAGCCGCTGAGCCTGCTGCTGCTGCTGCTGGACTGAATGAGTGAGAACTAAGCTCTCTTACTCATTTTCCTTTTTGTTGAAGTTCCTTTCTTTAACCAAAAGGAGAGAAAAAAACTCAGAGAAAGAGAGTTCGTATGTATTATCATCATTCATTCACAGTGGCATATGCTCTTCTCAAAATCTGGGCTGTGATGTGATGTGATAACTCTGGGCTAGTTTAATATACAATTCAAAAAGTACACAAAGGTAAAAACAAAAGGCATTAATGTGCATAAAAAAAATAAATTAACGAAGAGGACCATGGAAGGGTTTAATGTAGTTTATGGCTGCCGTTGTTGTCAATGATGATATATATGCATAGCTAACAAGAACCACCACCCAGTAACAAGCTGCTCTGCAAATTCTCCTCCCCAATAGGTTATGGTGCTAGCTATATCTACTAGCTAGTATCTTAATCCTGTGGCTGTGCGTGTTATATGCAGCATGTCACATGAGTTTTGAAAATGCCATGATGTTAACGAGGTAGATATCCTTGTTTATAAATTCAACACTTGGAATGAATATAACCAATTGACATACTACACTTAATACAGCAGAGGGAATAAGCTTGACTCACCGAGCAGATACCTCAACGGCAAACTAATCCCATCTAAGCGAAGGCTGTCTACATGAAAACATGATAGAAATGAGAATTAATATAACTATATTAAAAAAAATCATTTGATAAAAGCAATAAAAGGCTAAAGGCTACAATAAAATTCTCCTACAGGTCGTGTTTAGTTTGTAGTTAAATCAAACTTACACCTGCACTTGATGACTACCAGACATGTAAAATCATACTGATATAAAGTCAAAACTCACAAAACATATGAAATATTAGTACGATAATAGAAATCCATAAAAACATCTACAATACTACTTAAGATGCATCCCACAAAAATGAAGCATATACAGAAAAAGGCTCTTCATGACTTGCATGAACTTTTTCGTCCTGGAAGGTCAAGGTCTAGGGGGGCAAAAAATGCGATCGTGTTTAGAACATGACTTGTGTACAGATATAGAGACCATCCCAAAAGAATAACTGATGTAATACACCTCACTGTTCACCAAATCCCTGCCCACGACCACCTCGACCTCGTCTACCACGCGGCATTGCACGAGTGCCCTATTAAAAACAGCATAGTCAGTAGATAGAAAAGAGGTTTTTTTTTTCTCCTTGAATAGATAGATATATGAACGAGTCATGAAAAGAATGGAAAACAAACTCTATGGCCAACAGCAGCCCAGCCTCGGCCTCTAGCTGGCGTTTGGGCAGCAATTCCAGCTTGTCGCAGTTGAGCATTCTCCTTGGCTCTCTGAGCTATGGTTATTGTCCTTCCTACTCTTGATTCATCGGTGTCTGCAGTGCTACCAGTAATTTGTTGCTGTCCCACTGCAGAAACTAATGAGGAACTAGGTGAACCCTCGCGTGGAGCAGAAGATGACGCAAGAGTATTTTGTGAACTATCAGGAGCAAACTGATCTTCATTGTTGTGGCTCGGAACCTCGTCCGTAGCATCACCAATGCCACTTTTCTCGGGTGATACAGTATCAATGGAGAATCCAGCTTCATCACCCAAACCAGCACCATCACTGGGAGTTGACTCCCGCAGGACTTCCCCCAATCTACCACCCTCTTGCTGCTCCTCAGGTTCATCAGGAAGCTCTCCCTCTTCCCTGTCATCTTCGTCTGTAGGGGGTGGCTGTGACATTTCTTTTGCACCCTCATTCTTTAGGCTGTCATCCAATAACTCACATGCTTCTTTTGAATTGTCAAGGAAGTCTTCTGGAACTGTCTCATCTTCACCTTGAGTTTCATCTTTGTGAGTTGATTCATCCAGGGAGGTGTTTTGCTGCTCCACTTGTTCTTCCCTTGCAAAAGAATCATCTTCCTCCATGGTATCGACAATCTCTTCGTTGGGCAATGCAGGAACCTGATCGGTTTCCATGTCCTCCAAAGGTGCCTGTAAATCAGACACATTAGCAGATGGCAACAAAGTTTCTGCAGGTTCAATATCCTCAGCAGATAACAAGATGGTTTTCTCATCAATAATATCTTGAGAGACATCTTGCAGCATATCAGTGTCTTTTGGCTTCTTTAGAGGTGGAGCAGCAGCATCAGCATCAATTTCATCTTCTGTTGTTGAGACTGGACGTTTGTGATTAGGCGGCGGCGTTGGCTGTGACAATGAAGTCAAATCTTGTACTACATCAGAATCTTTTTTTGTTAGCAAGGACACGGCATCAGAACCAACTTCATCTCTAGAAGGAACGTCATCTTTTTGCTCTGACATTGAGGACAAGCTTTTGCGGGTAGAAGATGTGGAATGCCCCACTAAAATGTCACCAGAAGGTTCAGGTTCATGAGATGCACCAGCTTTGTCATCCTCTGTCGGTGCAGAACCTTCAATTCCAGATGCACTGTTATCACCTTTAGGCTCTTCAGGTGGCTCAAGAACAGGACGGACTAGCCTCCTCGGAAGTACCTTTCGAGCTGCAGATGTTGGTCTCCCAATGACAGGCCGTTTCTCCCTTTCCTCAGCAGATTTAACTGGAGAAGTGGAGGGCCTAGCCACCTGAACAGGAACTTGCCGCACTATACAAGCAAATAAAACAGATCATGAGCAGGTCTTCAGGAGAGAGATAAAACAGAGCCAACAGCTAAAAGTAGAAAATACCAGAGGCAGAGACAGATGCTTCAGAAGCAGATGTCTCTGTAACTGGGACAGGAGGATTTCCCAGCCCATCGTCAGCCATGGAACCAGAAGCATTTTCGAGTTGAGTGGCAGCCTGAATGTACTGATCATATTGTTCATTCAACGTGGACTCCGAAGGGAGTTGAGAAGCAGTTGCTCCACCAGACTGGAATTGGGATGCTCAATTCAGAAATTCAGGGCGTAATATATGAATTCAAAATTCAGTAGATATATGATCTTTATCATCTAAGCAGAAAATGATACATATTGTGTACAGTAAATGAGACAAAGCGGTGGTTATCTAGCTGAATGCTGAATGGAAGAAGTATGAAAATTGTGTACCTTCAACACCTCAACAGCAAGTTTGTGCCTTGAAAGTTCCTCAGTTAAGGACTTCTTTTCCTGCAATTCATCATATAAGGTATTCAGAGATGAAATTGAATAACTTTATGAGGTTTTGGAAGATGTAAAAAAAATGAGAGAAAGCACCTTATTAACTTTCTGAATAATTTCAAATATTTTCCTCTCTGTGGTCTGCCGTTTTTGTTTCTCTTTCTTATATTCGTCCTTCTCTTTCTTGTATTCGTCCCTCTCTCTTTCCAGTATTTTTTCTAGCATCTGATTACCGAAAGTTAGAGAATATCAACAAGAACATTAAGTCCCAATTTTTACGGCATATTACAACCTGTATCCTTGTGTCCTTTTCTTTTGTAGCCTGTTCAATTGATGTTTCACCCGAGGTTTTCCGAGCTATCAAAGTTTGAGCAAATTAGTATACTGATGAAGCAATCAAACAAAATATTGGATATGTAGAATCAGTACCTGATTTAAACTCTTCTATCTCCTTTAAGAGTGTTTCTTTTTCCTGGTTCAGCTCCTCCTTCTCTTTTGTTATATTTTCATTTTTCTTCTGAAAAATAAGGATTTTACAACAGCATGAGTAAATCAAAGAATATAGATACCATAGGCGATAATACTAAAAAATTGAAAACCATCACCAACAATCAAGATACAAATTACACAGCATGCGAAGTTCAGGAAGAACTGTAACAACCTTCAGAACAGAAATAAATTTCTTTTGTCTTTCACTTTCCAGCTTGATAGTTCCCTGAAGTTTACATAATAACACAGGATCAGTATTTAGCCAGATGCAGCCATGTATGATGGACACTAAATGAAATTACTTCGAGTTGAACAGCATCATTAATTCTTCTCTCCTTTTCAGCTAAATCAAGCTCGCCTTTCGCAAGGTTTTCTGTCAATTTGGATATAGTTTCTTGTTTGTCTGAAACAAGTTTCTTTATCAGGTCAATCTCCATCTCAGATTTCTTCAGAAGCACCTAGATAAAAAAATTAGAAGGTAATACTGATGAGCTATAAACAATAAAATTCACAAAGTGTGAACATATCTACATTTATCAACATAGTCTTAATTAGAGATGACTGTTACAAACAGGAAACATCAGGAACCACCATTAAATGGAAACTGCAGCCATAAAAACAATAAAGATACAGAACAAAGGAAAAAAGAATCAAGAAAACTGATCTAGGAGCTCTCCTCCACTGCTAGCATACCATCACCACCGAATAAAGTAGTAAAAAAGGTTACTAGGATTAAAAACGATTGACAAACCATGCCGCGTCTGTATGGTTTATACCAGATCAACATCAAATTTAAGTAAACGTGATACTACCCAAAACTGTACACTATAACAGACAAGTAAATACCACAATACCAGGTGTTACGGACTGGTATTTTGAACCATAAGCAGAGCAGCTGATATCATAAACATGAGACAACCATATACCAGCACCTTCTTAATTTGATCTCCTCATGGTGGAAAATCTGTGCAAATTAGAATGCAATAACAACCAAACTTTATCCCACTAGGTGGGATCAGCTATATGAAAATAAATTTTAGATAAATTTCCTCATCAACTATATTTAAATAAATTTTATCTTGTTTTATTGTTGCTAATCAAGTCTTTTTTTGCCTCCTCTTCCACGTTTGATGTGTATTTATCATACTTTCACTTTGCCTAACTGGAACATTTATTAATCGTCTAAGTACATGTCCGTACCACATTAAATGTCTTTCTCGAAACTTTTCCTCAATAGATGTAACTCCAATTTTCTCTCTAATGCTCTCATTTTTTATTTTGTCTATCCTCGTATGTCCACACATCCATCTATGCAGATTAGAATCTTATCAAAAAAAGACAAATCATCAATGCATTAGTCTTAGTTCGAATGAAGTCTTAATTGAGTAGCTATTGGTCATCTCAGATACTCTCCTACTTATTGTGAGTGCTATTAAAAGGTACTCAGAGCACGAGGGTTATAACCTGCCAGTTCACAAACAATTACTTCATCATGGATGCACAATAGATTGACTACAAAATAAATGCAAGGTGCAGAAAATGCAAACATCATGTCAAATGGTCATGCATTCGCACCATTTCCTTCTCAAAAAGTATGCAAACACAACCATGACTGAGATAAAAAGGCCTTAAAATCTTATAAATTGATACTTGTCGTATTATTGTCTGTAAATGTAGATAAGATGAACTTGCCTTTGTTTGCTCAACTTCACTTTTCATCTTCTTATACTCCTCGGGATCAATATTTTTGGAATATTCAACCAACTGCAGCACGAAAAGAAGAATTTAGAACCTATTTTACTTGTTTTCTCATAACTGATGGCCAGGGAAATAGAGAACCTCAGCAATTCTATTATTTAGGTGGTCTAACTCAATTCTCAGTATGTTAACATCTTTCTTTGAAGATTCATACTGCAACTGCTTCTCCCTTAGAAGGTTTTCAAAATTTTCAGCATCTGCTCTAGCTTTTTGAGCTTCATCACGATATCTCTGTGCAAAATATAATAATGATTATCTTATGAGTTAAATATTTTTAACTACCAGAATTGCATTTTTTTTATGCACAATCATGAATCTAAAGATTAGATGCTGAAAACAATAGCAGTTTGAAATAAAGAAATCATATGCAGAATGCAAACATAAAATTAATGGTAACAAAAGTTTTTTTTGAACCTGGCATTCCTCAAAATTGTGCTTATTCTCCTCACGAAGCTGCACATTACTTTCACGAAGCAAATTTATTTCTCTTATCTGCATGGAGTTAATAATACCAGTGAAATTGCAGAGTAACCAATGTTGTTGACACACACACAAATAAAATAAAAGGTTAGTCTGAGGCACAAAGCTCCCACTGATACAAAGTCCCAAGGAAGGATTAAACCACATTAGATTTATTGTATGCAGTTTTATCCTGTATTACAAAAGACTATTTTCATAATTCAAACCCGTGACTATCGAGTCACACGGCAGCAACTTCACTATTGCGCCAAGGCTACCCTTCTATTAATCAAACAAAAGTGCTCTATCATTAAATAGAGCATACAAACAAAATAAGGGAACAAAAAATTTCAAGTCTAAAATTGTCACCTGAATCTGCAAAGCCTTAAATTCTTCATCATTAAACAGAAGTGCTCTATCATTCTCACGTCTAGAGTGGAGAAGCTCTTTAGCAGCCTCAGAAGCCTTAAGAGCAGAATCAAGCTAAAAGGCAAACAATATGGCAATTTAGTTCAGTAAAATTGATGCTTATGAAGAGCAAAAATGATAAAACGAAAAAAACATATATATGTACATGCTTAGTGGCATGCTTATAATGGCTGATAAAGGACCTAAGTTAGAAGTAATATACCATACAGGCTGCAGTTATTTGTTAAATGATAAAGTGAATGCTATCAAGTCTTGAAAGGATTTCCTATTGGAAACTATAACTAGTGGCATATAAAATATTCATCAGTACCTCCTTGTACAATAATAGAATCAAAATATGCAAACCTCATGAGAACTGCATGCTTTTCCATCATAACTTTTCAATACACTCTATTTAAAGCCTTTAATTCCTAAAGCTTTTTCCCAAAAATAAAACATTTTTTTAGTAGTTTAATCTAATTCCAGTCTCATCAATTAGCACATTATTATCTACAAATAGCACACACAAAGGTCAATCTTCGATCGGTGAGTTCATCTAGTACAAGCATAAAGTAACTTAGAGTACGTTTCCTAGAAGAAGGAGACTGTGTAAGGAACCCACCCTTTTCCTCATTTCCTTGGGAAGAAATGAAAGGGAGCGAAAGAAACAATAGGAAATATTTTCCTAGTTTTGGCTCAAAGTATTTCACCCATATGGGGCAGAAAGTGCAAATTTCATACAAGCATAGGAGCTTAGAATAGAACCTTGGAGCAAGTCTATACTTAAAGGAAATTATGTCATACTCCTAATAGTTTTCACACTTAAAAATACAATATCATACAATTCTTTCATCACATCAATATAGTTACTGGATATTCTACCCTTTCAAAGAATGTTTGGTGGATCCAAAAACTTGAAAAAAAAATTCCATCTTCAATAGATATCAGAAACATCATTATATTTCAAAGGATCCATCTTTAGGAGAAAAACGCAATAAGAAAACATCACTTAAAGGTTGAGCCTAACTGCAAAAAGTAACTTACTTGAGCTTGAAGTCGTGACTTTTCTTGCTTTAATAAAGTTATCTCTGTCTCTGCCTGCATATTTCTGTCGGTAATGACACTTGAAGCAAAAAACATTACCAGACACATTTTAGAAAAATCCACTTACTATTTCTTTTGAACGGCGAAGATAGGTGATAACATTATGCAAGTCACTCTCAGCTTTCAAATCCACACTTTGGGAGGAAAGTCCAGCAGCATTGCGCTCTTTTTCAGCAAATCTGATGTGGAGAGACTCCAGCTGACTATGCAATATTTTGTTCTAAAACACAGGAGGGTAACCATATTAAAGCCAACAGCAATGCACTACAAGCTGAAGGCCTGCCAAGCTAAAAAGCAGTTGGAATTCTTTTTTTTTTCCTCTACAAAGTATTTTAAATAACAAAAACATACTTGTTCATTCAATTCATTGTATTTCCTTTCAGCTTCATCCTTCATAGCATTTAATGTTGCCTTATCATTTTCCCAAGATGACTTTAGGATCTCCTGAAAACACAATATGGGATGACATATGTATGTTCATGGCCTAAGTGGGGCAACCAGTAAAACATTAAACCTCTTGTCATCTAAGCACAGCAAAGGTAATATGCGCGTAGCAACAACTATGCAACCTAACGGCTTTAACACAGGAGCAAGTACACTAGATTTTTCTTGCATTCAACTAATTGGATTTATCAAGAAAACCATCAGATTCCTCTAGCTGTCATGATGAAATTGCATGTTTGATAAGTAGGAACAAAAAAAAACATATACAAAGAATATCATAGTACTTCAGAATTGGCTGCTCGTGATTCAACACGTCCAAGTGAAACTATGATTGGCCAGGCCAAACAATATTTCAACTAAGATGAGATAACCACTCAAACTCCACATGAGACTTGTAGGAAAAGCAAATCACCAACATTCTTTAACAGCTACAAAGGATTCTAGTGTAACATCCCATGTAAAGAAGCACCTCTTTTGTTCTAACAATCAAATCCATTCTAGTTGTCTCGTCATTTGGCAACCAAGTGAATCTCAACAAGCACTAGAGAACATAGTCCACAGTATTCATCATGTCCATATGTTCATGATTCCTTTACATACACAGTTTGCTATTCCAGACATTGAGTTGGGTTCAAATTTAAAAACTTTAGGCAAGCCAGTTAAACTAACAGAAAGTGGCCAACATGTAATGGGTCCACCATAAGCTCTCATCTATGACTTTATACTGGATCCAGTACATGGAGTTCAAGTTTGGTACAGTGATGTAAAAAATACATCAAGATATCTAGAGACATAATAAATATGTACATTGCAAACACATACTGACAAATTTCAATATTTTTTCTCATGCTTTCCTAAGAAATTCCACCTATATTCAGTACACGCCCATTTGATTAATTAGCCTCAACCTAAATTTTTTAGGAATCCAGTGAGCTTAAAAGGACATATGAATCTAACACCAATAAAGCAAAACTGTTCTCTTTAACACCCGACAAGAGATGAAGAATGCAGAAAACTATAAAAGATATGACCTGCAGATAAAAAAAAAATGAAAACAAACAAGTTTTTGAAATATTAAAGCAATGAAATAAAAATTAATGGCAAATATTGAAGAGCAAAGATATATACATTTTCACTTTTCTGCATATCTGAAACCTCTTTCAGTTTTGCAATTTCACCTTGCATCACAGACAACTCATTAGATGTTTTAGTCAACTCCTGAATTGTCTCAGATTGAAGAATAACCTGTAAGCATCATGAAAAAACAAGTGAAGCAAAACCTACAGATTATAGCAAGGGGGAAAAAGGAAAATGGAAGCAGTTGTAAGTAAAACTTTTGAAATTCAAAAGAATAACAAAGTTTAACTGGAAATTTTTTTTAGAACAATTCACGATAGAACTAAAAGAAAATAAGAGAAAAATGAAATAAATAAAAGTTTAGCTGATTCTCATAGTTGTCCTTTTACCTGTCTTTCATAGTTGTGCTGAGCAGTACGCCAACGTTCATGTTCCCTGTCTAGATCCCCTTTTAAAGAAGATAATTGTGTTTCCAGCGCATCTATTTGAGTCCTACAAAGATATTGGATAAACAATATCAGCATTTATGGTAAGTGGATATTAAGTATATACAATAAGTAGGGGAAAATGACAGCATACACTTTTTGAGCAATTTGCATCCTAAGATTAGAAGTTTCAGCAAAAAGAGCTGAGATTTCCCTATCTTTGACTTCGGTAAGAGAAACAATCTCTTCACACTTCAATACATATTTTTTCTCAAGCTCAGATACCTTATCCTTGAGATAAGAAACTTCATCATCTAATGCCTTTTTCACACTTTCAGCCTATAGCCATCAAATCAAAGCAGAAAACTCTTAATGTTAAATAATCTCATAACATAATTTGAAAGATCAAGGTTCTTATCAATCGGCTTAAAAAACACTAAATCACCTCTATTTTGTATGCCTCATATGCACATTCAATTTGCTTCAAAGCGATTTCGTTTGTGTGTGCTATTTCTTTGTACTGTTCACAAAGACAAGCCTAAGAATTTGAAGATTAAGAGAAACTACCATGATAATGAAATATTGTGCCAAATACCTGAATCATATACTCCTTGTTTGCACGTGCCTCCTCCCTCAGCCTTTCTAATTCCTCTCTGAGTCTCCCAAAGTCTCCAGTATCCTATTAGAATCATCAAAAGAAAAGGCATCAACATAAGTAATTGTTAGCCCAAAAGCCCTATGCATTAAAATATCATGAGAGTGACAAATATGTTCAACACCTGAATTCCAGGTGAAAAAAATATAACATACTATTTGTATCAACGTTCAAAAACTGAGAATCCTATGTTAACATAAAACATGGAAGAATGCCAACTTGAAAATACACATAAGATTCTATGAAGCTGTCAAAGAATTACAAAGGGGTAACAAAACGAGAATTCTAACAAAGTTGCAGTACTCTTTAGTACCAATTTGCTGCATACTAGTCAACGAAGTTCTAAAAAATAGAGTAAAGTAATCATCTATAGTAGCAAGAAATAAACAACAAAAAAAGAATTTACAGAGGTAAACCACCAAGCAGCACAAACCTCATTTGGAGAAAACAGCCGATCATCATGTATGTTATCCCCCTTGCCAACCTGTAGAATTGCATGTATGACATAAATAGCACATTTATATTTTAAAGTAAATAAAAAAATCAGAAAGATACAGAAATACTTAAAACTATCTGATGCAAATTATGAATTTATTCATCTCATAAATTTAAACATTGTAGTCGATTTCGGTAACCATCCTATTTTAACTGTCAAAATTTTTTATATCTTTTGATTTGATTCGAATACCTTCTAATTAAGACAATGCGTTTAAGATAGTATGGAAATGTAATGCTCTAGTTAAACGATGTGAAATTGTAAAAAAATATACAATTAATTGTGGAAGAGGGAGACCATAGAAGACTTGGTTAGCAATGATAAAATAAGATAAATTTTATTAAAATATAGAGGATGACATAGTATGGGATCAAGTCCAATGATGTAAGAGAATCCATATAGTCGACCTCACTTTGACCCCACTTAATGGGATAAAGGATTGGGTGTTGTTGTTTATCCTCTAACATGATAAGTTCTTGATCCGCACGAAAAGTTCTTGCTCCAGCCAACTACATACCAACAGCCATATTTGGACCATGGCTGCATCTGCTCCCTCCTATAGCCAAACAGCTGACAAATACCAACAAAGACACAAGCTACTTCTTTTTCCAACTATGATAGTGTCTTCTTCGCCTATTGCAGCCTCTTCAGTGACCCATCATTATTGGTACTCACCCGCCCACCACTGCCACTATTCCCACCGCTAACCCACCTCACCACTCATGTCTTTGTTTCTAAATAAGTCAAGCTTAAAGTGAGCTCCCCAACATCGCTTGCTATCCACACAATCACCTCATCTCCAGAGAAAGCTACCCTGGTGTTTTCTCCTTGCAATCTTCATCCTACATCTACTTCCAATCACGTTTGCATTCCACCTTCACCGCCCCACAACAACACACAAATGCACAAGCCATATGATCCCATTGAAGAAGAAGAACGAGAATAAAGCGCTGCAAACTACAATAAAGTTGTGACCTCTACATGAGACTACAAGAGAAGAGAAATAAGTGACAAGAGACATGAGAATTAAAAGTTACAAGCTCTCTACACAAGTTCCAATCTAAGAATTTAGAATCTAATCCTATATAAAGCCTATTGCAACAGGAATAAGAGAATTTAATTGCAACAACTAAACTACCGAATGTTGATCGGCCCTTAGAAGTTTAAGATCGAACTAAACTTGTATCATCTCAGTATAAACACACCTCTTTGAATATCCTTCGTTTATTTAGTTGTAAGTTTGAATTATTTGCATTTAATTATTTTTTCTCAGCAATTGCCGAATATCACTCTTCATTAGAAAACAAACTCAAAATATTATCATGTCATTAATTTATAAGCACACCGAGAGTAAGGTTTTAGGATTAGTAAAGAGAGAACATATGAAATTTATGTTTAGTAGTAATAGACGTAGTAAGACAATTGTTAAAATAAGATATGATAAATTTTTTACAAAAGGATGAAAGAATTAATAGAGATATTATATAGGGTACAAATAAGATATTTGAAATGAAAGAGAACGTTAGGTGTTCTGCCATCATAAAGTACCTCTAAAGTTTAAAGGGAAGTTTTATAAAATGACATTTAGACCTGGTATATTATATAGAGTGAACTATGAAGCGAGCATACGAACAGAAGATGAGAATCACAATGCACAAAGATGGGTACGTTAAGGTGGATGCGTAGACATAAAAGAATGGAAAATACGAGAATGGACAAGATAAAAAAAGAGAATATTAGAATTGTACCTATTGAGAGAAAATTCTAAGAGACAAAAACTATATAAATATGTACTTGAGTGACTGATAAATACTTCAATCAAGCGATGCAAGATTATGACAAATTTACGCTCATTAATCAAAAAAGAGGGAGACCAAAGAGCTCTTGGTTAGCAACAATAACATAGAATAAAACTCATTTAAATATCAATAAGGATATAGTAGTATAACAAGCTCAATGACATAAAAGAATTCATGTAGCTGATTTCATTTAGTTGGATAAATGTTTGGTTATTGTTGTTGTCACTAATTTATAATTTAGTTAGATTGTCATTCACTAAAAAATATACCATGATATAGTATATTATCACAAGATAAATTTAAAATATGCATGACACGAATATTGATTATTAGAAAATATCCAGTGATATTGCTAAATTATCAACTTCTATCCATGAATTTAAATTATCTAATGTTTACTATTTTAATTACATGCTGAAGAAATTTGATTTTAATGTCTGTTTATTCAATTTATCATTTTGTTTAAACACTAGTTCAATTTTCAAATGGGAGGATATACCAATTTGCTAAGAAAATTTCTTAAATCTGTCGTTGTTATTAACTATCCCACGGATTGGCTTTGCTTTTTGCATATTCATTACAACATTATCACTTTTACTCCTTACTATTGTGAAAACATAGGCATTGCCATTGCCTTACAACAAGCTATGAGGTTTCCTTGTTCATTTGAAGGGAGATCAAAAGGAGGAAAGCAAAGTCAAAGCCTAGAAGAAAAAATAATGTTAAATTACTTTTAACCCCTGGAAGGGACATTCAATAAGATAATGAATACTTTCTATTATGGGAAGGAGAAGACTTAAAAAGATTCTATTATTGTTGTTTACACATTGGAAAGGAAAACCTAATCAAAAATGATCACAACTCCTCAAGAGTCAATTTCTTTAATTTGCTAGAAATGTCTTTAATTTCGAAAGAATTTCAGGAATATAAATAATTTTTCGAGTTTGGTAGGATTTTATATATATTTTTTATAGTCAATCTATTTCCTTAGTTCTTCAAGTCCTTTAAGCAAGTGGATATTTTTTTACCCCATTTTTTATTTTTTTTTCCAACACTAGATAGATTTGAGCCTTTAAAAAGACTTCAACTCACCTTTGTAATTCATTTTTAAATCAATAATATGTTTTTTATAAATTTATCATTGTGAAAGTCCACTACTCCATTCATATCTTTCCTCATACTAGGCAGCATCATTATCATTTATGAAAAATCCTCAAAAGTTTGGTTAATTTGATAAGGTATTTCAGCTCAGTGCCACTATGACTAGAGAATGGCACTGCTACTTGTAGACCAGTGAACCAAGTTACAACTTTGTTCAGCCAGGCAATCCGTTGTGTGGACATAAAAACAGGGCTATGCTATGGCCTGGTTGAACATGTTAATCTGAACCTTACTGAAGGCGGCTTTCCTACAGCTTTTAGCTTTACCCCAAATCAAGATATAGTAAATTTTGTCTCCATTTAATTATTCACATGTTTAAAGTCTTTGTACAGCAATACTCATTCAAACATTTATCAGTTAGATGTTGACACTTGGCAGAGTCCCACATTTAGTAAGTTCTAAATTTACGGTTTACTAATCCATCCATTTGATTAAAAAAAATAGTGAAGTCACCTACAAATGTTTGCATGGTTATGTCTAAAATCGAAATGCAACAAGATAAAATAATATAACTGAACCTCTGGTATGACCAAGTAAATTTGCCTTACTGCATAAATAGGACACTAAATGATAACGACGTTTGAGATGTACCTTTTCTTCAGCAGTCTTCATCCTCGATTCAAACTCAGAGCATCGAGCCTATGATGGCAAGAAAATTCATTTAGGCAGTGGAGCGGAAAAAAAGAGCAAAAATATCTAAACTATTTTAAAAGAAAACCTCAGCTACTGCAGCCCTAGATTCAGCAGAAGCAACAGCCACCCAAGCATCAGCTAATTCTTTCTTCATTTCTTGAAATTGTTTTATTGAAGTCTCCAGTATATTTTCCTTGTCATTTGTTAAAACACGAAGACGATCCCGTTCTTCTTGAAGTTCTCTCTTAGCTTCTGCCCACTCTCTCTGATCAGATGGAATTTGATGTCAAAAAGATAAGAATAACAACTATACAAGGCAAAACTGAAAAACATTAAATCCAAAATTCAATGCCAAGGAAAATGTCAAAGCAAGAAAATGTGCACGCTGCATACATATGATTGAGTCGATCGGCAGAGATAAACTACATACCAAAAGTACATTTAGCTGCCAATTAATAAACTCAACTAGTTATCTAGCTGAATCAGAAGACCAAAATCTCAAGTTAACATGGTTATGCAAGGCAGTGCATCCAACTTCCACTAGCAAAATAGAAAGGATTAAATTTTTAATTAGGGTACTGATTTTGATACTAACCCAGAATAGCACCATCTTGCTGTGGAGAAAAGTCAACACTAAACATGATTCGGACCAAATATTAAGCCTAAATGTCTAATTGAACGGATTTGGACTGAACATGGATCTAATTGACTTCAATTAATACCTAAATGTAACACTGAATTATTACCGTGTAATGTATGGCATGCTTTGGGTTTAATCAGTGGGAAATAGATCCAACAATACATAAATATTTAGTAACCCTTTTCATGCTAACATAATTACCATCAATGAGCTTTGAACAACTGCAAATGCGACAATGCATTCAAAAAATAAGATGACATATGTTATCATAAATGAGATTGGCATGTTCTGACATCTTGAATCCAAACAATTTAAAAATGGAGGTATAGCATAACAAAACATAGAAATGTAAACTCGAAATGGTTTTCGGAGCATATCAAAATTTAGTTAGCATTTATAGAAAGCACAACCCACCTTCCATGCAACAACTTAAACAGAGAGAGAGAGAGAGAGAAGAGTGTGGGGGTGGACAAAAGGGATACCAATAGACGAAGAAACATATATCTTAGCAGAGTTACCAAATTAAGCAATAAGCTAAGAGAATGCAATTCACCATACCTCTACCCGTTTTGAGTATTCCTCCACCTTTTTCAATTCAATGGCTCTTGCATTCTGAATTATAAGGAAATGGTTACAATATGTAACAAAGTGAGGTTCTAAAAAGTAAGGTCAAAGAAACTGCTCAAGGGACTTATACCTCCCGAACCTCTTCTGAACTTTGAATTGTGTCAAGGCTAGCCTGCATAAAAAAAAATGAATATGTCAAAGTTCATAGAATAAACGGCCACGTATCAAACCTGTGTCACAATAGTTTGAGTAAAATCTCCAATGAAATAAAAGGCAGGCACAAAGGAAAATCCCAGAAGAGAAAGCCATGCCAAAACAACAATCATACCAGTCCTATTCTAGGGATTATTACTCATTTTTATACTTGCTGTTTTATTTTCTAAAAAAAAAAATCAATTGTGAGAAAGAATAGTAGGAATTCTCTTATGCCATTCAGACAGATCCATCTCATAATTATCAATGGTTGTTTTTGTTGTAATAAAGAGATGTCCTAAGGCAACCCTCTTATATGTTATTAATAAAATTCACTATTTAAGTGTACATTCTTTGTGTATGTGATTTAAGCTGAAACTCATTTACTAAAGTCCACAAATATATGCATAGTAAGAGAGAAATTGTGATTGGATCACAATTAATGGCATCTCATCATGTGTAATTATGTAAGTATTGAAATCATCCCTAGTCGATGAATTGATGAGATTGGACATCATCAATTATGTAAAACTAATACATGTTATGCTCCTTACCTTATCTAAGCATTCGGTACTCGCCGAATAGAAACATGGGAATGTTAGAATGAACATGCGAATGCTAGTTAAGGATAACTAGTTCATTGGAATGATCTGCTATAAAACTTCATATGATTCTTTATGTCAATGAAGATTTCATTGCAGCTCAAGTGCAAACTTCCTTAGACTTGAGATATTCAAGTCATCTTGGTCATTGTGACTTATACTTTGACTGCTTCACAATCATCTCCATAGGAGGTGTCATTCCAAATTAATTGGGTATAAATCAAAATAATCAAAAATATTTGAATAGCTCACAGAGGATTCACTGCTGCTGGTAAAGGAGATGTATACCTTAAATCTCTTGTCAGGATTGTTACTTAGAAATTTCTGGTCAAAACACACATATCAAGAAGATAGTTTTCTTTTATACATGTAAGGAGTA
Organism: Alpinia galanga; assembly: GCA_037177395.1. Lineage (NCBI taxonomy): Eukaryota > Viridiplantae > Streptophyta > Magnoliopsida > Zingiberales > Zingiberaceae > Alpinia > Alpinia galanga. Next base: position 18,941 of record JBAMHZ010020419.1, read on the forward strand.
ACTTGAATCCACAAGATAAGGAATTAACTTGGACTAGGTGTGACGTAGTCGGTCTAATAGGGACGAGCACAACAGAACATGTCCTGAACCAAGTGGGTA
>JBAMHZ010020520.1:0-19031 GCA_037177395.1 Alpinia galanga
TATATATATATGTATATATATATATATACGGTAATTTTCTCCTGCGCGACTTATCCCGCGTGACTCATACACGACAATCCCACCGCCAGCTTTTTCTCCTCGGCACCGTCGGCACCGTCGGCACCGGCCACAATTTGGCTTGTGACCGGCCGGGGCGTCCGACCATTCCTCTGCCGGTCGCCAGCCGGATTACGGCCGGCACCTGCAATGCCGAGGAAAAGAACGCGGCGGGGTGTGTTGTCGTGCACGGATCGCGCAGGGTAAGGAACGCAGATGATCAACTTTGTATATATATGGTTTTAATCTCCTAAGCAGCTTATCCTGCGTATCCTATGTGCGACAACTCCATTCCGCTTGACACCCACGATGATTTCCCCTCGGTACCATCGGTGTCGGCCGCAATCCGGCCGGCGATCGGCCAGACACCATTCCCAGGTTGGTCGTTGGCCGAATTACAGCCGGCACCAGCCGGAATCGTGGCCGCCACTGGCGGTTGTAATTTCAGTTATTTTCGATCAAATTTTGATTGAAATTCCTCCGACATTGATCTCCTAAGGTTTACTGGCCCTATTAAATTATAATTTAGTTTCGACGATAATAAATTTCGATGATAATGATAGTCAATAGCAACGACACTCACATACGCATAGGGAAATATTGCACAGCAGCCGATATATATATATATATATATATATATATATATATAACGGAGCAAAAGAGCTCGCCGACAAGCGGCAAAGAACTTTTAGCACGTGTCGTAAAGTGATAGGAGTAAGGGGGTGGGGGTGGGGGTTCGCCAGTTGGCCCCATTTCCTTTTTGATCTGCTATTGGCAATTGAATGGTCCCCACCGGCACCCCCACTTTTCCTTTTGATCAAAACTCGCATCTTTGGGTGCCTTTCCCCTTTTTTGGGTTTATGCTTGTGGATTATATTGGAATTTTATTCTTTTATTTATTTATTTATTGGCACTAGGTATTCTTTGGTTTGATTAATTTATGAGAATAATTAGTTCTGCTTCATAATTCTTCGAGGATGCCTCTTCAATAGCTAAGTCGGAAGCACTCGTATCTTTTTAGTGGTCAACTCAGACTCCACAGTCACACCATCCTTGAAAGATTGTTTAATACCGAAGTCATATTCTATCCGTTAGATAAACTCCTGCATAGAGGATTGCTTCCATAGATTTTTTAAAAATTCATCGTCGAATCGCACCTCAACAGAGGATCGAACCATGTCCCTTTGTGAGATGTTTCAATGTCTTTACTGTTACACTGTGTCATTAGGGGCTAAAATTAAGTCCACTTAATATAATAAATACATAGACAAACTAGAAATGTTTCACAAGAGAGAAAATGACTTTCTACTTTCTTAATCCACGGGTCAATTCAAGCCCATTGCAAGCCAGACATGTTGTTTTGACCCGCATCTGCACGAGTTGTTCCGTTTAGACTTACAACGGGCTTAAATTGATAAAATTTCAACTCAATTCGTTTAAATTATTTGATAAGGTAGACCAATCTGACAAATCAACTCCAATTGACGGCTAGCTCTAAATCTCACACTCATGATAAAACTAAAAATGTAAAATATAATCATAATCATTTTCATAAATGATCTTACGTTTAATTAGTAAAACAAATATGATCACCAAGGATAATCTTTAAAAATTCCCCTAATATTTACAAACTTTTTTCAAAATACCTCTCTAGATTTACATTTTATCTCAACTAAATTACATTGTTTTACCCGTCTAATTTACGATCTAAATCACCAGCAGTATTCTAACAACTAAATGAAAATCATATAGCTAGGGATAAAAATCCCAACTTAAAACAGTCACATTGTGTATAATTGTATATCATGGCTTAATTAATCACACTAATCGCAATCTCAAAACTCTGCCAAAAATTGAGTGTGTCATCCAAAAAGGTTGAAAAAAGCTCATCCAGCCGCATAATTAGCTAATTAACCACAATTACTTAATGTAAAGTAAGATAATATCTTATCTCTCTTCTTTTTGACTTTTGTTTTCCTTTGACTTTAAGTAGCCATGAATAGTCAAACCAAGTTTAGATGCTCCTTTGAAATTAACAAAGTCTCAAAAAAATAATACACTTAAACCATTCAAATTAACAAAATTGATCTCGAGTAATTTGGGGGGTTTTCTTCGTAGTTAGTATAAGATGAACAATTTGAGATGATAAATTACAAAATCTAAATGATCATTTTAATAAGAGTTCACATGGTTTGGGGAAGAAACCACAAAACAATTCAAAAGATTAATTAAAGGATATATTGAGTCCAACAATAGGAAATATAGTTGTAATTTGCGGCGGTATTGGGATCGATACTTGAGTGTCTTCTCGCGATGAATAGCTTTGGAAAGTGGCAACCTTTAAGTTCTTTAATTCACAAATCTGCCAAGCAAATAAATTATATTTATTGTTAAGCTAAAAGGATTATTATTTGGAGAATTAAATAAAAGAGCCCAGGAATCCATTAGCCGAAAGAATGAGCACACAAACTTTTGGTCTTCTTCAAATGGCTGGGAAGAATATTTATTTTCTTGACCGATCATCAACTATGGTTTGCATTTTCTTTATTGCGATAGTACATTATTGTTTACTTAATGGATGTAGATGGATTATTTTTTTCTTTAATTATATTTTTTTTTCTATTCAAATTGAATAAAAAACTTTTTCCTTCTTCTTGAATTTTTTACGATTAATAAAAAATTTAATCACAGCCGCAGCAAAAAAATAATAAAGCATTCCAAACTATTTAACGAACGCTATGCAGCAGTACAAACCTTTCATGCTCATAATTATACAAGTCCAAACCTCATCGACCATAAATGAGAATGGTTACGTTGTTCTTAAGACAAAATGGGTCCTTCCATTTGAATATGAAAGTAGACTTTACAATGCTCAATTACTAAAAAACTGAAAAGATTACTTTTTTTTTTCTCCTAATCAATGAAACAAAAGAGCCGGCCTAGCAGCTCTAAAGCTAGGACACAAATACTTTTATTATTCCATGGCGGCCAGTATTACTAAATCGATAAATAATAAAAGGTGATGAATTGCCATGGTGATCATGATCTCTGCTTACACATTAGCTCATAGCTAATTTATCGCGCAGTGTCTGGTAAGCAGCAGTGCAATGTTTGAATTTCTCCTCTGCTGCTATCTGTAAGAACATTAAATTAGCATGCAGTCAAAAACATTCCTCCTTGGTCCACATAATTATAGTTAAGGCATAGGCATAACGAGATATGGAATAGAATTAACTAGCAGTTTGGAATGATAATTTCAGACAAAGCCTATCATGTCCTAGTTTCCACTTGCCAAATGGATATGAACCATGCAGATTGGGAGCTCAGTCCACGCTCTCAACTATGTTCCTACAATTATAAACAATGTCTTCCCCAAACCAATGTAAGGTAAAATCTAAAGGCTCTATCAATTAGGTTTGTATTGGGAGGCCATATTAATTGAGTTGATATGGCACAGAAGCACAGCTGAAATTTCACACTATCTGAATCAAACAGGTTTACCAGATTTGTAAGAATGTGACAAATTCACTTCCAGTAGAAATATATGCTCGATTTAAGCAGTTCACCGATCACTTTTATACTTGAGATTACCCTCCCCCATATATCATGCATGGGCCATCAGACATAAAAGGGAACCATGCAGTTATAATGATGCAGGATAATGGAAGATGACATTTTGCAATGAAGCAAGAGGATCAACTAGGAGGCTAGATGTCTGTAACAATCATATTTACTTGGTACACTAATAAATTCCAAATCACATTTAGAACAAGCAATTATTAATAGATGACAGCCAGATGCACAAAGCTCTTGCCAATGTAGGGTCACAGGAAAAGGTTGGACTGCATTGGGTTCTATTGTACACAGTTTTACCCTACATTATTGCAAGAGGTTATTTCCACAACTCAAACTTATGACCTTAAGATCACACGATAGCAATTTTACTATTGCACCAAAGCTCCCCTCATGGATGGGAAAGCATGTATAAAGAAAAAACCAATATAAGGTTACCTTTGATGAACCTTGGTGTCGATCTGGATGCCATTTTAGAGCACAACTTCTGTATCTGTTGAAATAGAGTGAATGCATGAATCTTTGATGTGCCAGGTAAAAAGGAATAACAATTATTTCTAATGAACAACAAATTTGAATAAATAGGAGAATAAACCTTACAAATCATGATCAACTACTTTTCCTTTCTTTTCTAGCCCTTTTGTTCTTGTTACATGGTGTAGAAGGTTGGATTTTCAATGTTCACTCTGCTATTTGTGTAGCTAAGTTCACCGAATATTCAACATAAGGTCATTAGTTTATGGTAACTACAGGTGATATTATGCAAGCAGTGAAAGTATAAATAAAATTTTGAATTATAGAGGAAAAAATAGAAACTAATGTTTTAAGTAGAAATAAAACTAAATGCATGAAAAGTGATTTCATAAAAAGAAGAGAAAAGAGGAGTATGGATGGATGAGATATTATTATAAGCAATTCTTTGACAAGCAAATATTGATGAAAATATCACAAAAGAATGGGTGGTTAGAAGAGAGATGAGTGTTGGAATCCCGTGTGATTGTCATGTGTCTCCTATTCTAAAAGATAAATTTTATGGTAAGACCCATCATTCTTTAGGCATCCCAGTGCTTGGCAATTAGAAAACAGCTTGTATAAAAATTTATTAAAATTATAAGATAGATGTGTGAGTTTGCTAGAAATGTTATTAGAAAAAAATATTACTAGGCACGAGTAATGGTTATGACAGAAATCAGTAATGCTATCACCCAGTCGAAAAATCTAAATGTCAGTTGTACTGGGTCAGTAAAATCAAGTTATTGGAATCCACAATAATAATTTGGTAAACAATATTAAATATATAACATAAGATTTTTTTAAAATCTTAGAATTAGAAATATTATGTTTCATTAAGTGCCAACAGTGTTACATATGATCTACTTATTAATTGCTATTTAAAAATTCAACTGTCGAATTAATAGTACTACCATGATTAATTCTTCTATTTTTATAATAATTACACTAAATAAGATTAACAGTAGATTATACTAAATGTATTGTTAATAATTATATAAATTAGTTATTACAATACAGGTGTCTGTTCTGGTCAAAGATCTAGGAATGGGGTTGGAAACTTCAAATGGTCTTGCTCTTTAATCATAATACAAATTCATACTACAGCAATATAAAATGGGGGATGAATCAAGATTCTAATTTAATTAAAAGTACAATTAAATTAATATAGCAGTATATTGACAATTAATTAAAAGGTAATGGGCTCCCTCTTTGTATTGCAGTAATTAAGTTATTAATTAATAAGTGTTGCAACAACTGAGGAAGTGATTAACTTATTTATTAATTACTGCAGCAATTCATGAGGAGAACCTCACAAATGAACTCATCCATCAACCTCCTAAATTAAAGGGAAGTTCTCCTTATCCCTAACCTTCCTTGTACTCCGCTCTGCTTCCAAAGCTAGATTATCTGTTCCTAATGTTGAATTCAAATGAATGACACTGAGGACAATCTATGACTCCTCTAAAATATTCCAGTAGTTCCAATCTAGCAAAGTCATATTTCTCTAGCCAGTTTCTCCTCATTACAAATAGGCAAGAGATCAACCTATTTTGAAAATAAATAAATACATCGTTTATCCCCTCCCTCTTGCAATTTTGGATGTGAGAGAGGGAGGTCAAGGCAAGCTAGGGCAGCAATCTCTGACAACTGGTGGGTCATGTGCAAGGAGAGTTAAGCGAGGAAGATGAAGATCATAGCATAATTTTCCATTTACTCACTCATTTCCTTCTTTTTCTTCACTCATCAAAGTACATAACTTCTAGAATTCCCTCTCTCTCCCTCTTTTCTTTCCTTCCCTTACCCTTCTCTTCCTTGGAATATACAAAGCATTAATTTCTATGCCTTGTTTGAAAATGCTTGTTTGGCTGCACAAAAGGATGATACTCAGTTGAGATAATGTCACCTACAAAGAATTACTGGTGGACCCAAAGACCAATATAGTGATAGTAGATGATACATTCTGAGAAGATGAGGGATAACTACTGATACCATAGATCCAGAGAATGGTGTAGACAATATAAGATGGTCAAATACATCTTCCAAGGCTCAATACATTGCACACATCCCAAGACAATGCAAGCATGAGAAGTAGGATTGGAAGGCAGAAGCAGTGTGAACAGGAAAGGAAGGTGGGTGGGCTGGAGGTCAAACAACTATCTTTGTATTTTTAAAATATGTCTTGTCCAACAAATTTTTTAAGTTTGCAAAATTATCTTTATGTTCACATGCAAGATGTGAGGGTGAGGCAAAAACCAACTATTCTTGAAATATGAGAAAACGGTAACAGAATTAGATTGTCAAAAGCTATGAAACTTACGCATTTTTAACTTCTTCTAACTTTAGAGGTCCAGCTGTTTTTAATCCAAGAGCCAACCTTTCACCAGCGAAACTTTGTTGGTCAGAAGCATCAGTTTCATCTTCTGTTTCATATGTCCAATCCCTAGAGCTTTTATGAGAATCATCACTAGAATAACTCCACTGAAACTTGTCAGATCTATTAAATGACCGATGAGAGAACCGCGCCCTTCCAAATGAAGAACTAAATATGGTTTCCACATCATCATCGTCACTTGGACAAAAATCAAATGTTCCATTCCCTGTAAATTTACATCATATCAGTTATAGAACACTTGCATTTAAATAATAAAGCACAAGATGGACAAGCAATTATAACATGTTCTCCCTTATAGTAGTAATTTAGCTCATATAACTGAAGTCTAAAACCTATTCCTATTGCTATACTTTTGAAGCTCACAATCATAAGAAAAGGCATGTTAAAAGCTAGATTCCATTACCACTTTGACATCATATGTGAATAAGGTAACAAATTCAGTAATTTAACATGTCCGTATAAATCATACTAATGGTTGATTCCTTACTGAAATAAAATATATATACATGGTAATGCAAGTCAGACCCACATCAAAGATTGCGAAAGATGGCACATGAGGATCCTTACTCTTATTCCTATAAGATCCCTGATGAGGTTCACGAAAGCCATTCTTCCTTGCTTCTGTGGCCCAAAAGTGTTTTCTAAACCAGGGTGTTTCATGAAATGAGTCCTCATCCTCAGCTCTCCACTTCTGGAATCTCAAGGCAAGTAGAATGAAAAAAGAATACTACAAAAATCATAAGCAAAGAAGCTAATTTCTTTACTATAAAAAAAAGCAAATCACTGTCAGAATCAGTAAGTAATTCAATCCTATTAACTACCTAAGATACATGGTTAACAAAAGTATCTCCGAAGATGTACTAAAAACAATAAGAGTAGCACCCAACTCCTTGGAGCATTCTCATGTCACTCTGATACCTTCCATTAGAATACACCAAAACAATGGAGAAAGCAGAAACCTTCAAGTAGTGAAATTTACCTGAATGAGGTACTCAGCGTATTCCGAGAGATTGGAGATTACTTTCCTTTTAGATTCTATATATCTCTTCCGATTTGCATAATAATCAAATCGCTGAACATGAAACTCAGTTAGAAACCAAGATGGCCAGAACAATATAGTCCATAAAAATAAGAATATGAAAAATCCTCAGAAAATAACAGCAATGAGCTTTTTGCAGTCAAAAATTTCTATTTCAAACTTTTGCATAAGAGTATGGAACCCACACATGCAGGGACAGGATTTATTTTGTTGAATATACAAGAATCTGTCATGCCAGCAGAATGGAATATCAAAATGTAGCAGAACCTACCAAATGTTAGGCATTTCTAAGTAGGTGTCCCCAAGAACTATCAGAAATTTGAATCTATTCAGCATCTGCACCTGAATGATATTAAGAAGCACATCCACCAGAGTTAATGTTTATCTAAAACTACTAGCCAACCCTAAATAGCAGGATAAACACAACTTGATGCATTCCTGTTTGCACAGCAAGCAGAGGCTATGACTTCAAAGGAGGTGACTTAGTGTGTGGAGGTATTGGCAATAGTGTAAGGAAATGAGAGACAGGCAGAAGACCTTAGTGGTGATGTTAGTTGAGTAGTTTATGAGAAGGGAGTAGAAGAGGAATATGGTTATTTGGTGGTTTCATTCATCATCTCCTTTTCCCTTCGCCTTTCCAAGATCCAAGAAAACAATTTTCATCCCATCTCTTCCTCCCCTTACTCTCTGTCCTTCCCTGTCTTCCCTTCCAGTTTCCTCCTCCAAAGTAAACTGACATGAGGGAGTAGCCAGACATATTCTGCACAATGTAGATAGTATGAGGTGACGGAAAAATAGCCCATCTTGCTTGCGAGATTCAACATCCATTAGAGTCCTTGGGGACTCAATTCAAGCATACTATCTCTATACTTCTAGCCCTTGAAGTTGCCAAGGTCATCTATCAATCAAATTGATCTATTTGGAATGAATCAGATATATAGATGTCAAGGAAAAATAATGATCGAGTCATCAGCAAGGTTACCTACAGATTTGAATTTTGGCACAAGGTCCTTTCTTTCATTAGGTGGGTAGCATATCTTAGAAATCAGTGTTCTCACTTACAATAATTTCATATCAGCTATGTGTCTTTCTCATACTTTCTTGGCTCATACATAAAATGGACCAGATTTAGAAGGAACTTCTTTTAGCAGTGTGTGCTTATCCATTTTAAACTTAGGCTGCACCTCTTTCAAAGTGGTGGTCTTTCTTGACTATGTCTTTCTCCTATGACATGTTGTTAAAGACTCCTATATCCAAATGGCAATTGATCAATTGTGGAGAAAGATCAACTGTAGAAAAGGGAAAAAAGGAAAGATAACAACTCACATGAAGGAAAGAGAGGAATGGGAAAGGGAACGAAGAGGAACTGGCAGCGAAAAATGTTTGGACCCTTCAGAAAAATGTTAACTATTCATGATAGGTTTGACACGGTTAGACCCTTCAGATACCTAGTTAACGAATTTCCAGCACCTGTGCGTAGGCTTGGCTATTCACCGTTTGGAAGACCTGGAACTAGCAAATATTTCAGGACCAATAAAATGCCCTATGGACAAAATGTTTTTCTTGCTTCTCTTTCCCGTTGTCTGCTCCTGTAGGGTCAAGCCTCCGCATGGATGAAACTATCAACAGATGCTTCAACGACCATCAATTGTTGCTACACCACCAAAAGATTAAAGATGCCTTTCGTCTTCTTAAACTATTCCTTTGCCTACTGGCTAATTTTATTCTACACGGTTCTCATTTTCTGTACTGCTGAATAGTTTTACTGGATCTTTGACCGTATGTTTCGATCTTCTGAGTTCAATTTCCAGTTAATTATGTTCACCGATTACCTCGGTTTTTTTTCTCTTTTCCAAAACATAAAAAAGGAAAACAAAAAAAAAAAGATATTTCGGCCCTATAATATGTTATTCGGCAAACTGCAAAAGAATGATCGAACAAAATCCTTAATCTCGTCAAAAATAACTAATTTGAACTCATTCATGTGTTTTCTAAGCGATGTGGAAAACTCATTTAATCAAGCATTTGAAGCACCAAAGTACAGAACAATGAAATCCCAATCCAACAAGGGAAAAAAGAGTACGAGAATTGCAAAAAATAACAATAATGAAATATAAAAACTACACGGTAATAAGCACGTCGACCGGAACTCACAGAGTGCCCGTAGTTCCTCCACTTGCGCCCCAAGACGGGGGTTGAGTGGAAAAAGGAGAGGGAGCTCGGAGAGAAAGGAGAGGCGCGGTGGCCGGCGCTTACGGCTCGAGCAACGGAGTTCATGATCCAGGAGAAAGGGCGGCGGCAGATGCGACGGGGCAGAACCCTTTCTCATCGTCTCGTCGCTCCGCGGCGATTGCTCCGAACCATTTTGATGGCGATTCAAATTTGGGCTCATAATCGCCTCATTTCCGGTTCGTGTGCCAGAAAAGAGAAATTTTCATTTGCACTCCTTATACGTTTTTCCATTATGCCCCTATATTACCGACTATTATATTTTGACCTATATTTATAAAATACAAATAAAATAAACTCCGGCCTTAGCGTCGTATTCTCTACCTTCCTCGCATGCCTGCCCACGTGCTTAGGACCGAGGCTAATTTTTAAAATACTCTTAAAGATTCAAAAGTTTTTTAGAAATATCGTTTGTTGACATAAAAAATATTTTTTATTTTATTGTTAAAGTGTTAGCATTTTAATAGTATTAGAATGAATTTGTTAAGTTATAAAAATTAATATAATAGTATTGGCAATTTTATAATAGTATTAGAATGAAATGTTATTTTAATATTTTTAAAATTAGAATATTCTTTTAATGTTAATAAAAGAAGGTATCTTTTTTATTTTTTATTCCTTTAAAAATTCAAAAGTTAATAAAAAAATAAATTATAAGAGGTATTTTGTTAAAAAAAAATTATCGAAGTTATAATTATATACGATAATTCAGAAATCAAATACTAAATACAAATCTGTAGCTATCAAATTCTTTTGACAGGTCAATTATTATGTATCTCAAATAAATTAATTTTATTAACTACTAGAGTAGAAAGATTCCGCGCGGTTCCGTTTGCAGGACACAACGAACAGCCGGCAGAAGCGCGGGAAGACTCACCGAACTCTTTCGGCTTCGTCTCAGGCCTCCATTTGTCGCCTTCCCCTTTCTTCATCTTCTCCCTCTCCGGTTTCCTCTCCATCATCTCCTCCACCCAATTCCACGCATCACCAAATCCTGCAGCAGCACAGAGCTACGCCATGGCTTCCCTCGGCGAGCTTCTCGCGGAAGACGGCTTCACGAGGAAGGCGAGCTCGAGGAAGACGAAGGCAGCAGCTCCTCGAGCTGTGAGCATGCCGCTCTACTCTGACGCCATCATGAATAAAAATTCCACCTTTCTTAAGTCCAGAAGCCAAGTGCTCCATGGAAGGTCGGTGACCAACACAGGCTCAAGCTTAAGCAAGGACGGAGCAGCGTGTCCCGAGAGGAGCCGGCCTGAGGACTTCTTCCCTCGAGGATCACAAGGTAAGTGCGATTTCGATCGGCATCGAGTGCGAAAACATGGGAGCCAATCTTACAAGGATGATAAGCTCAAGAACACAGCCTTCAATTTGGATGCTCACACTCCGAGCGAGGAAGACCTGCAAATTTCAGTTTGTGATGCTGCAATCCGGGCTTTAGTTTCGATCTTGGTAAGCCACATCGGGGCCTTCTTCACAGACGAAAGCTTTTGGGCATTGCTTCGCGGAGTTTGCAATCTTTGCCTGAAGAATGAGGACAGAGGAGGTGAGGGTGGAGTCTTCGCCGAGCTCGAAAAGGCCATTACGATCGTAGAGGAGGCAGTCGAGCGCAGAAGCACAAAGGAATTGCAGAAGGCTTCTGCTAAACTCAAAATCATTACTGGATTGAGTTCGGTTGCTCTAAACAATGGGTCTAATTTTGGTGCTCCGAATTCTTGTCTAGTGGCATGTGCACATCTCTACCTGAGCGTGATCTTTAAGATTTACAAGGAGGACAGAATGGCAGCAAACCATCTTCTCCAAGTTTTCTGCTTTGCACCCCTGGAAGCACGGGCGATCTTGTTGCCAGCATTGTGGGAAGAACTTTTCCTTCCAAATCTAGCTCACATAAGGGAATGGTATGATCAAGAAATGGATTCTCTCTCTCGAGTGCCAAGTAGGGCGAAGAGCATGGACATTCTCTTGAAGATGTATGACAGTGCACTGAATAACGAAACACAAAAATTTGCAATCTACTACAGGGAATGGCTCGTCGATGAGACAAAATCTCCTTTGCCTCCTTCGATCGATGTCCCTTTTGCAAATTTTCATGGAATTAGGAGAGAAAATTCACGAGCTAATGACAGAGAAGAAGCTTGTAGTATGAGAAAGTCTTTTTCTTGCAAGTCAACAATGGTCAGCCAACAACTTTATGAATCTCATTCTAACCAAGTGATCGAGAAGGGTGCAGCTAATGATATGAAAATTAGGAAACATAACAAGGAAGATGAGTGGGAGAAGGCAACCAATTTGGATATGTATCTGAGAAGTATCAAAAATCTTTTAGACAAAGACAGTGACCAATTGAAAAAAGAACATGAAGGTGAAGAAGCAAACGGAAGTAAAAGGACTTTCTTCGATATGGTGGATGAACCATCAAGTGTAAGTAGTCATTTGATTTCTCTTTTCTTTTCTCTTTCTCTTTTCTAATTTAAATGAATCTATTAGTGTGACCTAGTATGCTAGATCAAAGATCACTCATTTCATCATTCTTGTACTACAGGTTAAAGAAAATGAGTGTACTCTAAACAAACTAGCAGAAGCAATATTTCAACGCAATGATGCTGATTCGCAGTTCCAAAACAATTCTATTGCCACTGTCTCAGTCTGTAAGGATTACCTTAATAGCAATGTAAGTAAATGCCCATTTACCTTAACTCTGAAATTACATGGTTCGTAACAGGTGCATAATATGCTAATTGCATCTAGGTGCCATTGAGTGAACTCCAAAGAATTGATTCTGATTCTGCGTCGAAGAAATGCGATCTAGCAATTGGTCTTAGGTATTCTTCAAGTCATCATTTTCATTTACCAATTTCAGATATATTGGTTCAGCTCACATTTGTTCATTTTGTTAAGAATGAAATTAAGCATTAAAATGAGTAATGACATTTCTTCTCAGTGCAGAGTTATGTTACATCTCTAAAGATATTGACCGGGGCTCCATTTTCGCAAACATCCTTACCAACAGACAGCAGTTGGATTCTCCATCCATCCCAATTACGAACTTGGTGACAAAGAAAATCATCGATATTTCAGTATCAGAAAATTTTGGTCATTTTTTGTTTCTTACAGCACAAACTGCTAAAATTGAAATGAAAAGAAACTACAAATCCAGGGATGAATTGGCAATTGACATAATGGATAGGCTTCTCACAGGGAATAGCAAAGAAGAACAGATGGAAAATGCTAGAAACCTTATAGCTATTGGAGGTTTGCAGTTTCTGGTAGAACAGTTTGAGAAAGGAAACTCAGACGAAAAAAACTGTGTAGTCCGATCTTTGTTATGTTGTATCGAGGCAAAAGGCTATTGCAGGAAGTACTTGGCACTAAACCTTCAAGCCTCATGCATCCTTGAGCACCTCCACAGTAAGCTAGTTGATGCAAGAGCCAATGCAGTGAAACTGCTCTCCGAACTGATTTGTCTCAATAGGTTTGTTCTGTATGACAGACCTTAATGATTCTCTAGATTTTTTTTTTTTGTTTTTGTTTTTAGGCTTGGCATTTTTTTGTTCTTGCATTACCAATTTATTGTATCAATCCTTTTTTCTTCATGTCACAGAAGAAGGGATGTCATATCATTCTTAAGCGGCTTGTTGAGAGAGAGAATTGCAGACACTATGCATGCATTGCTTGTGTATCTTCACTGCACGTCACCAGAGGACAAAGCCCTTGTTGCTGTTCTTCTTCTTCATTTTGATCTTATGGTATGATTTTAATTCTCTGCATTTACCTTAACTCCATTTGATTGGTATAAACTCTGTAGTTTAAATCTGTAAGAATACATGCCTTTCGTAGTTCTTTTAGATAAATCTCGTTACTAGTAAGCTAAATGGGGAAAATATATAATGATTAAAATACTCGAATGATCGATGTAATGCGGCAGCTTGGAGGAAGCAAGAAGAGTGTATACAAAGAGGCGGCCATGGAAGCCATTACTCTAGCTCTGAATTGTTGTTTGTTTGACAAGAAAGTCATACCAAACACTCAAAGAGCTCTTCTCGTGTTGGGGGGCCACTTCTCCACATTTGGAGAGATTTTGATAGAGTCATGGCTTCTCGAGAAGGGAGGATTCCTTTATGGTACCAACATCACCTCTAGTTATCAGGACGACGACGAAGAAGAAGTTGATGAAAATTTATCAGTATGTTGTTCTTAAACAATCACTCTTTTCTTTTGCTTATTGCCATTCCTTCTTTAGCTGCCACTAAAGAGTTACATGAAACTATTGATTTCAGATAGATGAAGCAAAATTAGAGTGGAAGTGGCTCAAAGAAGCAAGTCTGGTCATTCTTAGCGATGGAAATGCATCTTTTTTAAGGGCTCTATCCAAGTGTTTAGATTCTGGAAACCAAGATCTTGTGAGAACAAGTTTGGTGACAGTGGCATGGATGAGCTATGCATTCGAATCGACATCTGCTTCCAATCGAGTGCGACCAGCCGCCTTGTCAGCCTTCATTCCTCAGCTAAAAGAACAACTGGAACAAAATGAAGAGGCAGAGAGCAGGATGCTTGCATCTATAACTTTGCAAAATTTAAGCAAGGCAAAGGCAAGAAAAAGTGCTCATTTAGGTTAAAAAGTTTGAGATGTGCATGTAATAAATACATCAAAGTTGAATGTGTACGTCGGGATAAATCAATTAATTTGTCATCAAGACTTAACAAGATCTATTAATCATGTCGAATTATTGCAGCAAAAAAATAAAATAAAAAAATCGGAAGCTTACATGAATCCATAACACCGAGAATCATGGGTTAGATCTTTTAAGATTATATAGATAAAATCATCTTATGGCTCGGATGGGGCAAGATAAGAAAATCTAATATGTATCATGGAGAAATCATAAACGGAAAATTTCATAATTTAATTGATCACTTGTGTAAAACTTGATTCGCTAGCCATCAGCGTCTCCGTCAATCAGTTCAACAGTCAATATGAAAGAGATAAATCATGAGAAACACGTTGTAGCTAACCTAGAGCTAACGCGGCAATCACATCCTTTATTAGCATGTCCATGTAAATTAATTAATTAACTAATGTAAATTATAAGAGAATATATGTGTCTTTGAAGGAAGTCTTCAATCTAGTTCAGCCTCCAACATCACACTCTCCATGGATCAAATAAGGTGCAAATCCTTACTAATCTGTCAAAATAACAGCAACACTGAAAAAAAAAACTTTTATCAACTTCTGCTGCCAACTTTTCAGTTTGATGTCAGCTCTTGCTTTAGCACAGAGCTCTTCTCCATTTTTAGGTTCATGCTTTGGGACCAGCATGTGGAAGTAGGGACAGCAACTGCTGACAAAAATGAAGCCAAAGGTCCACAGCAAAATTATGCACGATGCCTTTGGTGCAGTTTCAGAAACTGAGAGAAAGCAAACAACTCATAGGAAAGAACACTGAATGCTAGTACCAGATAGAGATGTCCTCCTGTCCATGGTTGGAACTGGATGGGCCTTAATTACCTCCTGGCTAAAGTGCTAGAGGCTCGGCATAAATGTTGGCTAACTGATGATCTAAATTTCAAAGTGAAAAGAATAACAAATTTTGAGGATAAAAATCCACTGGGACATGAAGTGGCTCAGCAGAAGACATGACATTGCAGATTTATCATTAAGTTTAGTTTAAAGAAAAAAATACCTTAAAAATGGAAGAATGATTGACTATTACTAAATTCATTAACTAGATGAATGCATCAGACGCATTAACTATTCACTTACACCTGCTCTGTTTCTCTAACATGAAATCAGTCTCCAGTTTAACAAAACAGGTGTTGGAGTTGGTGACAATGTGACATGTTCTATTCGGTTTTGCAACTTCATTAAACAAATCGCAATAAAAGAACTACAAGGAGCAGAAAACTGGTACGAGAGTGGTGCATTAAAAAACTGACAGCAGATTTGCCCAACTAAACAATGCCTCGAAGCTATTAAATCCTAATGAAATCCGGCATCAGCCATTAAATTATTGGGGCTGGTGTTCTAAGGCCAAGGTTGCTTTGTTTCATCTGCTGTCAGGTTCCTGCATCGACTGTGGAGCTTGCAAGAATTATCCAAACCCTAGAAATTGTTCTTGGAATTTGTTGGTCTGAATCTAATTAGCCAGTTCCAGTACAGTCCGTGACCACTTTTGTCTAGTCAATAATTTAGTAGGTTCATGACTAGTTAGTCCATGTATAGACTAATCTTTCTTTTGCTCAGATAATCTTATGAATTAATTTTACTCGCTTAAGATGATTAATTAATTCAATGAGATAGTCACAAGATAATATATTCTTATCTTTAGTTAATTAATTATAGAAATCAATTTTCCAGCAGAAATTGATGAGAATTCATGCAAACAGCAAGGTTCCATATACTAGTGGACAAAGTGTGCAGTATTGGTATTTGTTTTTGGTGACTGTAAAAATAATTTTCTTTCACGGAGATTCAACTTGCAACTTCGAGACCAAACATTACAGGTAAAAAACACATATCAATCAGCTTCCTTGTTTATATAATCTTTTTTTCTTCACTTTTCTCTCATATTTGAAAATTCTGATGTCCTTAGTCCTTCACACTTTGACCATTAAACTCATGTAAATGGAGGTAGTTAGCCTTTGTAATTAGACTAGACATTCAAACTAAGTTGTTACCAATCAATAATAGATTGAGTTATATATCTAGATTGCTTTGACCGATGAATTGACTGGGATAATGTCTAATAGGACTAATTTGAAACCTATTCTGTTCGATTTCTACTACTAAAATTAAATTTGAGGGTGCAACTTTCATGTCATGCAAAGTCTCCCATTAATTTTGTGGACATATATAAGCACACAACAACAAGCTCGTGTGATAATCATCATATACAAGACCATATTATAAGTTACTAAAGCGAATTCTATGATGATTTATTTATGCACAAGCGTTATATATCTATATGATAATCATCATCTACTTATTCATGCATTGTACTAAATGTTAGCAAACTTCTAGTTGATTTTATTAAATGCTAGAACTCAATTCATGGTAGAACTTCCAAGGCCTTAAATAGGGATGATAAGAGGTCAAACACTTATCTTGTTTATGCTACTAAAACTCACTTTGAATGATAATTAAGTGCTAAATTCATAAATTTTTGACTTATCTTTCACCTCGAGTTGGAGAAACATATCTTATTTTCTTCCTCTTTTTTTTTTGTTGTAAAAAATATCTGATGATAGCCAATCAGCTGTTCAGCTTGTCTCATCCTGTCATCGACAGCAATGGTGAAGCCGTAAAGTCTCCCATCAGCTTTCCTTCTGACACCGCAAGACTGAAACCACAAACCCTTTGTGTGATTCTACAAACAAAGCCTTTTCCGTTCACTTGCGTTTTTCACATTCTTTGTTTCTCTTTGACTCTGGAATGAGAACAAAAAGGATGGTGAAGTGGTCTTCAGAAAATCCATCATCTCTTCCCTGTTCGATTTTCCCCTTCATCCAAACACGAGCAGCAGGAGAAGCAGCAGCAGCAGAAGAGGAGGATGAGGAATAAAAGGAGATGGGTGAAAGCGGACGCCCATCCGGTGGACCATCCTACTTCACGTAACGACACCCTTTGCCTGCTCCACACCACCTTTCCTCCGTAATATCTGCCTTTCTCTCTCTTATTTAGTGGGTTGGGCCTTTTCCTCTCTCTCTCTCTCTCTTTTTGTTGTCTCCGAACTCTCAATTGACGAAAAGAGGAAGAAGAGAAGGGCCGGCAGAGCGTAGAAGAGGGAGATGAGAGCTAGTTTCATCAAAGGAAAGGAGGAATGGAAGGATCACTGATAAAGGAAGAGTTCCTTGATTTGTTTGTTTGTTTGTTCATCTTTGTTTGTTTATGTATACTTCCTCTCTCTCTCTCCCCCTCGAAACTGTTTGATTAGTTTTCAGCTTCCTTAGCTTTGATCTTATTAGTACTGGAAATTTTGGGGGGTTTCTTCTCTTCGCTTTTGTCTCTAAGGATCGAGAGGAAAGGAGTGGAGAGCTTGGGTAGAGAACACTATCAGATCGGAAAGAGTCAAAGGAAGGGAATTCTATTCGAACTTGTCAAGTTAAATTAATTTCCACTAGTACTTGATCCTTCAGAGAGACTGAGGAAGAAGAAACCAAAGAAGAGCTAGCTAGCGCCGTCAAGTAGGTAAAGAAAAGAGTCCCCTTGTTTTAGAAAATGGCATCAGCTTCCTCGTCGTCAACCTTCCTTGGAATCAGAGATCAAGAGGAGCTCCAAAATCAAATGAAGACGCCAAAAGCACCACTTCAGTTTCAGCAGCAGCCGCAGCCGCAATCATCTTCTCCGACGCCGGCCACCGCCGTTTCTACTGCAAAGAAGAGAAGGAACCAACCACGGGATCCAAGCAAGTATCTGAAATCACTATGCAAGACTTTCTGTCAATTTGATTTTGTTATTTCATTTTTCTTTTTCATAGGATTTTCATCTTCCTCCAGATCTATTCCTCTTTTGAGCAAATTCTAATTTGCATTTATTTCCATGAAAATTTTCCAATTTGCTTTTGTTAGTTTCTCCTTTTAAGGAGAATATGCTTTTCTCAGTTCCTGCCCATGGCATGCCATCAGTATTAGGTCAAGTATAACTTTTCATATGAGAACCAAATTATTAATCCAAACAAGAAAAATATTGCACGAGAGAGAAGACCTCTACATCACAAGAAAAGCAACTCCAAAATCAGGTAGTTAAGTCATTAAGTTCTATATTTCTGATCGTTTATTTTGGTTTGAAGAACAGACATTGATTCTCAATCCGAGTGCACGCACATTTATAATATGGCATATTGTTTGTAAACTGATAACCCTAATTATTTCAATCATGGTGGTTGATACCAAATGCACATGCGTGTGTGGGGCCGTGTACTGTGCAGCAGATCCTGAGGCGGAGGTGATCGCCTTGTCGCCGACGACGCTGATGGCGACGAACCGCTTCGTCTGCGAGGTGTGCAACAAGGGGTTCCAGCGGGAGCAGAACCTGCAGCTCCACCGGCGCGGCCACAACCTGCCGTGGAAGCTCCGGCTGAAGAGCTCCAAGGAGCCGCCGCGGCGCCGGGTGTACCTCTGCCCGGAGCCGTCCTGCGTCCACCACGACCCCTCCCGTGCCCTCGGCGACCTCACCGGCATCAAGAAGCACTTCTGCCGCAAGCACGGCGAGAAGAAGTGGAAGTGCGACAAGTG
>JBAMHZ010020625.1:0-19024 GCA_037177395.1 Alpinia galanga
GCGACCGATGGCAGCCGACAACTTGCGGCTGGTGACGATCGGCGGCCGGCGGTGGCCGACGACTAGCGGCGGTTGACGTCGGCGATGGCAACGGTAGGAACGGTCGATTGATTATAATTTTAATTATATTAATAATTTATATAGGGTTTGATTGATATTTATTAAATTAATAAGGGTATTTTTATCTCAAAAAGTAAAAATCAAAGATAATTTTGGAAAAAAATTTTCATAAGCCCGGGAATCAACGATAACCAAGCTTCTCGGAGGTTTTCTGATTCTCCCATTCATAACCCTTTTGTTGACGTGGTATGACATGTCAAGCATCCATCATGACTTGATAATCGCTTAAATCCTGAACCAAATAAGGTTTTTGTTGATAATATTGGATGGATAACCAAGGTTATCAACAATCACCCTGAACCAAGTGCACCCTAGTGTTTTCCGTCAAAATTTTAGTTTAACATTTACTTCTTCACTTGTTTTATCTACTAAAACAATATCATCTGTAAACAACATGCATCACGATACTGTGTATTAAATTTGTCCAATGAGTTTGTTCATAATTAGTGTAAAAAGATAGAGACTTAGAGTTAATCCTTAATGTAACTCTATCTTTATTAGAAATGCTTTAGTTAATTTGCATGAAGTCTTCATTCTTGTCGTTATTTCGTCATACATATCTTTAATTGGTTTAATATATGCTATGCTAACACCTCTTTTTTCTCCATATAATTTCTCTTGAACTCTATTATAAGTTTTTTCTAAGTTAATGAATATCATGTGTAAATCCAACTTTTACTCCCGATACTTTTCAATTAGTTGCCTGAGAAGATGTATAACTTCTATTGTCGACTTTCCCGGCACGAATCCAAATTAGTTTATTCATATTACAAATGAAAAAAATTGATCTTACTTAAAAGGCAATGGATATAGAAGACTATCTTCATCACATGAACTCTACCTATTTTCCAAAGCCGTTGCATCAACATTGTTTCACTGATTTAGATCTCACATGAGCTGTTGCTCCGAATTTGAGATTGTGGGGAATTCTTCTAATCAACTCAATTTTTATGAGAATTGGCAATTTGCCTCACTTTGACCAGAGAAGTGTGAGCTAAAATTTTATATTAGATCAGCTTGCAGATAGCTCAACTTTGCAACTCTACTGTCTAGTCAAAACTAAATTTATTGCACCCTAAATTCTGAAGCTTAGTTTCGATGGCTATAATAAAATCTGGAATCTTGTGTTTCATATTTCTGAAACTGATTCTAATGCAGGAGCAGCTTAAACCATTGGCTGTTCAGATTGCAAGAGTGAAGGACTTACCTGTTCCTGAGTTTGGAAGTCTGCATGCATGGGAAGCTAGGGAAAATGCAGCTGCTCGTGCAAATAGTGATGCGAATGCATTGGATCCAACCAAATCCTCTCAAGGGCAAGGATGTAGCGGAACACCGATGCCATTTCTTGGGGAGACAAAAGTAATAATACTTCCTATTCTTGTTTCCATAATTTATCAGTTGCAATTTTTTACTTCATGCACGGCAAGTCAAGATTTTGACAGATTTATTTTCCTAATTTTGCATACAATGATTACCCATAAGCTTCTGATTAAAGTCTGAAATAGAAAGCTATTTCTAAAATTTTTGTTGCTATCGGTCATATGTAGATTTCTAAGGACTATATTTCTTCCATAGAGATGTCGAAAATCAAACTCGTATATTATCTGCGTGCTCAATTTTTATGACAAATTTGGAGATTATAAGTTTGTCAGTCCTCTTTGGTGCCACAGTGGTGAAATTGCTACCTGTGCATTTGCAAGTATACTTGTTCATGCATAGACAGTGATGAAGTCATCTTAAACTCTCTATTCTTCAAAGAGAAAAATGATGCAAAGAACATAATTGCGTCAATTAATAAAGGAGTAAACAAGAAGCACGTTAATGTCGATGGTTTCATCCAGTGTGTTGTGAAACAGCAGCTATTCTTTCAATTTATATTATTCTTGAACTAGATAACTGATGTATGTAATCAAATCGGTAGAGCAAAGGTTTAGAGTAAACTACAAGAACCTACTTGGCATATCCGGAGATGCAGCACTAGCCCAAGATAATTTATCACATAAAATGGCTGATTATAGTTGTCCTCGCCGTTGCCCATTTACAGATTTATCGGACTTACTAACAATATTCTGTTAAATTAAATTGCAGGTTGAAGTTGCTTTATCTGGTGTAGAAGTAAAGGGCGAAGACAGTGAATCTGACATAATGACAGCCTCTATGATTAAAGAAGGAATGAGTCTAACAAAAGAACAAAGAGGAGATATGATAAATGCAGATAAAAGTTCTGATCCTGGCAATGACAAAAAATCAAAAGATGCAAAAGAAGATGAGAAGAGCATACAGGCGAGTATTGGATGAGTATCTCAAGGCGTATTACGAAGCTCTATTAAAGAGGCAGAAAGAACAGGAAGAAGCTTTAAGAATGCAACAAGGGATAGACAGAACTCAGATGCAATATGATGGTGTTTCTGAAACAGAATGCCAAGTGGGGAAGAAAGCTAAACGTGAGCAATTAAATCTCGAGTCTTTTTCTCTTTGCATGGATTTGTTGTGGCCTTGTGGGCACTAGCAATTCTACTAATCGATAAGAAAGTCCTTATTTTTCGGGTGGAGGTCACTCAAAGATTATCATTTGACAGTGATATCGAGATACTTGCGCATTGTATCTGACTCACTTCATCGAATGATTGCATCTAACATTGAAATTCAACACTATTGTCTCACCATGTTTCTTTGTAATGTTAATAATAGGTTCTGGTGAAAGGTACATACTTGCAGACTTGAACATGGAGGTGACTGCATCCAGCCGGTGACGACGATGAAGAGGACGACATTGACTGGGGGGAAGGCTGAGGTACAGTTATCACAATGAAGGAAACTAAATCTTGTTTGTTCTAACAACTCTTTTCCCAACACCAAGTAGTTCTTCTGGTGGTACCTAAGAGAGTTCCAACAAGTTGGATGGTAGGACATCAAGTTTGTGTTAAATTGTGTACCTTTTGACTTGTTGCCTAATTGTAAATGTAATGTTAGTATGTCTATTGTCAAACTGCGTTGACTTGGGTTCTACTTGAAAAGAGATTTGAGGGTTGACAAATTGCTCTGTAGGTATTTTTTCTACATTACAATATTTTATAGATTTTGACATTCTCGGTTTCATATATATTTCTAGTCTAAATTTTGCACGTTTTCTTAAAATCATTTAAACAATTGTATTTTTTCAAATAACATAAAAATATTAGATTATGTAATATAAATTATTTGGGAAAATGTATGAATAAAATTATATCTTTTAATATATTGGTGTCAAGTAACTTGCATAATTCATATATCTTATTAATAAACATAGTATTTTTTAACTTAAACTTTTATATAAACATCAAAACTATTTAATATCTAAGAAGAAAATTCTTCTTTTTCCCCCCTAATTTAAGGTATTATTTTTTTTAATAAATATTCGATTAACTCATTTAACTTAGTTTAGTGGATGGATATGTAATCGATACAAAATCATTAACTAGTGATTTTGGTCATTTTTTACATGGTTTTCATAATCATCAAATCTTTATTATTTTTTTAAATATAGTTTTTTTTTTCTTGAATATAATTTAACTAAAATTAAAACTTTACATGAACCAAACAAAAACTATTTAATCTGACCAATTTAAAAATAATAATAATAATAAAAGAATTGATTATAATTCCAATTGAACCGGATTCACGCAGAGGTAAACCGGGTCTAGAAACTGGAACCGGAACCGGAACCCTCCGACTTAACTCATTAATACCTCGCGT
This sequence comes from Alpinia galanga, assembly GCA_037177395.1. Taxonomy (NCBI): domain Eukaryota; kingdom Viridiplantae; phylum Streptophyta; class Magnoliopsida; order Zingiberales; family Zingiberaceae; genus Alpinia; species Alpinia galanga. Next base: position 3,856 of record JBAMHZ010020625.1, read on the forward strand.
ACCTGTCCCTTCCGATCGAATTCCCTCCCTCTTCCGGCCCGCGGCGGCGTGCGATACAAGACGGCGACCACTGAGATCCGGCGAGGCCCTCCGACACATCCTCTTCCCTGATCGGTAATATCTCTATGCCATTGTGTCTTACGCCGTTGCTTCTCCTGTTCGATGGCCGCGTTTGTCTCATTGCCTGACATGGGGTGGACCAATTGGGAAGTCCTAGGTTTTGGATTTTGGTGGTCCTTTTCCCTTTCCCTCCTCTTTTGGGTTTCTTGTATCGTGTTGGATTAAGTTTGATGGCTCCTAGGGTTTTCCAATGGTACTGAATTTGTAATCGATCTGTGATTACCCTTTGTTTTTTTATGTTAGATATATTTGTCTTATATTCTTAAATGTGGAGAATTTTGGCTTCCTATACTCTTATCAGATATCATATATTATTGCTGCTTCTACTTGAATGAAATCAAAATTTTGAAAATTCTGGGTGAAATTAGTTATGGTACCATGGTTTTAAAAATCCCTTCTTGGATCGCAAACGTGGCCGCCTAGGCATATTTTGACGGGAAACATATAAAGACAGCATATGGCTGCGTATATGTCATATGCGGTCAACATGTGTAATTTAAAAATCTTATTTGGTTAATTTAAACGAATTTAAACTTAACCATATTAACTTAAAATTCTGTCCTATTTAAATACTTTCTTTGCAACTGATAAAGACTTTATATACCAAAAATATGTTTAATATATTAATATTGACTATGTGCTCTCGTATATGCTCCAGTATACCACATGCGCTAGACAATGGATTGCTGACATACTGTTTTGCATACCCTTTCAAACCTTCCATGGTAGTACATTAGTTGATAAATGAGGTCCTAAAAATTATTCAGAAATGTGTGGAAATCTTGGATTCGTTAAAAAATGGAAAAAGATTACTGAATTTTGTATTTTTCTGTATCTTATATGTATTGAAGTTGGAACAATCCTGGCAAACAATTTTTTCTTAATAGAAAATTACTGGAAAGGTAGATAGCATCATCTGAAACTCAATTAATATTGAATCATTGATCCAGATCTGCCTTTTCCAGAGAGACAAGAGTACTAAACTGAAACTGAATATACTCACCTATTATATTGACAAAAATATGTTATTTCTAGTTATATCCATTGGTGTGGTAGCAACTTTGATATGGACTCAACAGAATTCACAAAGTTATGCAAACAAGTTAAGTTTAGTAGCTAGTAAAAGTTATCTCATTAGCATTTAAATTGCCTTGCTACATTGTAGTCATTAGTTATGATAAACAAAATTAAACATATGATATCATGTAATTTGAAAGATAATCATCATAATACTGACTTACAAATTTAGCAATTTACTCTATGAAACATTATTATCAATGATTTCCTTGTAATTAGTACATTTGTTACCTCTCTTTATTGGGGCCAGATTGTGATTAATTAATTACTATTTTCAAATGCAAGTAGTCAGGAAAATCTACATCATTGAAATAGTTAATTAGCACTTGAAACTTTTACAAATAAATCTCAAATCAAGCTCAGTTCAAAATTTTAACTTCTTTTGTTATAAAATGCCAAATAATTAACTCTTTAAATTCATTACATTTTTTTTTTCAAACAAGGGATCATTTTCATGCTGTCAGTTGTTTATCATTAAATAGAAAAGGATTATTCAACCATGGTTGCTGACCTCCTGTTAGAATTTGTAAATTCTAATAAACGTCTTGAATGATGTTCACATACAAGATATAGGATCTTAAAGGATATACACATGCTTTACTAGTTATATATTGCATTGACAAATGACCCTGGGTTCCTATGTGCTCTTAAGTACCTATGACGATACAGACTATATTTCACCATAATCTCTCAGCTTGTTTCTTGGTGGCTACTGTGAAAGATAATCGGAAAGAACGTGATTTTGCCAAACATATCATTGGCTGAGTATATTCAAACTGTATTATACTCTATCTTTATGCAAAAGTGCTGACTTGCATCAATATTACTTAAATTTTAGTGATATTGTATACCTTTCTGGCAATTTTCTGGTAAGGAAACATTGTTTGCTATGATTATACCTATATAAGAGATAACAAATGTTTTTTTTATTTTTTTGAAAAAGAGCATTAATATGTATAGTAGAGCTATGATCTCCCATTCCTTTGGCGGTCTCAGAAAGATGAAATGCTTGGTTGAGATGTTGGTTCATTCTTGTTACACTTCTTAATTATATGAATGTATAGACTTATCCAAGGTCATTATTTGCCCACTTTGGTTATGAAATCTATGGAAATATAGGAAAGAAAGCTTTTGTATTGTGTTATGAGACAATTATTGCTGGGGTTTATATAGGTTCATGATAAAATCCTGAATCCAGAAATACTAATATGAGAATAGTACCTAATAAACCCAATACCTCTTTAGCACTCTACCTCAAGCAAAGTAGACACACTACCTTTATCTAGCTTGTTATGTGAACTAGAAAAATATTCACACGTAGATGAAACAGAAGTTAAGGAGTTAAATGGAGCATGCAGTCAACAATCCCTTCAAGATTGGATATCACATTGTCAACTATATTTTTGACCTCAAATCAGTGCATCCACAAAGAAAGAAAGGATGCATAGAGATTCTAAGAATTGATCACTTGGTTGGATTTCTCCTTGGAATGAGTGCATACAACAACACATGCAATAACATGTAATAGACTAAGGGAACAAAACACTCAGGATCTGGGAGGAAAGATGCATAGCTCTAGCCTTTACTAGATGTAATGAAACGAGAACAACAAATTTTCTTTGTTCAAATCTTCATTTGTGATGGATAGTATAGCTTAACATTTTTTAGATATAGCAAAATGAGAACAAAAGACACTTTATCTATCTAGGTCTTCACTACAACAACATCAACCAAACTTGGATGAGAAAGTGGAGGATTGCATTAGGTTGTCATTCAACGTTGAACTTCGACAAATATCTAGGTCTTCACTAGAGATGATAAAAATAAGAAAGAAAAGGGAGCAAATACATTATCTAAAAGTGTTGGTAGCAGCCTGAGGAGGTATAGGAAGAAGTGGTCAGACCACTGAAGCATGAGGAGCAACTTAAGGAAGATGCTGTTAAGGACTTCCCTGCAATGTTGCTGGAAGAGGGTGAATGCAGAGAAGACTGTTGAGAACATATAGGAGATCAAGTTTTCTAACATCAAGAGTCTTCCACATGTAGGAGTCATGAGCAACTAGAGGGAGAAGCAACAAATTGATGAAGAAAATAGAAGAGAGCATATAACAAAAGGGAAGAGAAGCAGAGAAGAGGTGAGATTAATATGAGCCGGAGTCTTGGGGTCTCTGTGAAGCTTCTCCACAGGGATTTGGAAGTAGTGCATGCTCCCCTAAGGACAATTGCTAGAACAAAATGAAAAGAGGGAGAAGGATGCTCTTGTGGTAGATTTGGGAGTGGCAAAAGTGCTCTACAGGAGTTACAGTGCTGCAAGCATCCAACAAAGGTGTTGAGTAGCAATATTGATCTCAATAGACGCAAGTGTGGAGAAATGCCGACACCAACGACAACAAATTATCTAATGCGAAAGAGTTTGGTAGATGGGCTTTAGCTTAAAAAATTAGTTGTGTGAAGAAGTCGCACAGAAGAAGAGGTGATGAGCTTAGCTAGATCTGGTGATCATTTTGATCTTCTCTTGTATTAGTTGGATGACTGTGTCATATTGAGATCATTCACGGGATTGAGAGCAGGGACATTGTTCCTGGCCTCTGGGCACAATACAAATGTGATTGTGCATATGAGAGAGAGGAAGAAGGGTTGTGTGCCACACTGGAGACATCAGCAGTGCTGATTTGGAGGATTTGTGTGTTCAAATAGGAGTTGTATGAGAGCTCTCCTGAACAATATGAACAATACCTATGGAGATTGATTGACAAAGTTTGACTGCAAAGATCACCTAATTAGTATGCAGCACTGAAGAGGAGATGGATTGCACTGTTTGGTACCAATAAAGAGGGTGGAGAGGATTCAACATAGCATATTGAGAAGAAATAGAAGAGGCGGATGAAGGGAAGAGAGAACAGGTCAAGAAATGATGGGAGGTCATTGTCTGTGGCAGTGGTCTGAACCTTTAACAAGATTATTAGATCTTTGGTACTGTTCTTGGGTAGGCATTCCCAAAATACTCATGCTAAACTTTCATCATAGTTGTTCGCAGTATCTTTTGGTCCTGCGTAAGGAATATCCTTGGTTATTGGGGTGGAGCAGCCACCTGGGTCAACTGACTAGTCATTGTGATTTGATATACATCTTGCCTTATGACAAGAAGTATCAGAGTGAGCACGTTTAATCTATAGGTCATTAAAACCAAGCACGTAAGTTAGCAGAATGCTGAATATTGTCCTATCTTGAGATAAGAAAAGGTATGATTTCATAACTTAAGGCACTGTGGACGCTATATTCAATTGGCTATTCATTCGAAAAGGTTGAGACTGTGATCAATTGTTCATGACATGGCCTTGATAGATGGATAAGAACTTGAGTTTTAAGAATTTTCCATAGGTGCAGCATTTCAAACATGTGTAGGTGTGTGGATTTAATATCTTGTGTTGTTTTGATGTATCTACCTTAATACTTGAAATTTTCCTCAAGATTCTAAAGATTTTTTGAAGGTAATTGCATTAATTTGGGAAAAATTGAGCCCATCATGTGCCTGTAATTATATGGACTGCTGAAATGGTTGTTGGTACATTGGTTCCTTGATATCATGCAGGTATAACAAGTGGGGTTCTGCAACAGGTCATGGAACTAGATATGATACAGGATGCTTTTGATCGAGTTTCTAAGAAACAGAAGCTTTCGTCTTCTAAGACCCAGGAACTAGTCAACCAAATCGAGCAAGAGATTGAACAGGCAATAATGAAGATGCAGGCAATTGAAAACGCTGCTAGTTGCTCTGACCCAAAACAAATATTGGCGGATCTGAAAAATAAACTCAATGAGATTGCCCTGGTAAACCAGCTGGAAGGTTTCCAAAAGGATCTGAACGTTGCACTTGGTAAATATGTCAAAGTGATTGAGAAGAGTTTCAATCCAGACATATCAAAAGCATATCGAAATGTTAACTTTGATCTGCATATAATAAATCAGATTATTGCAAGCCACTTCTATAGGCAGGGATTATTTGATCTGGGAGACTGCTTTATAAGTGAGGCAAACGAACCAGAAGCCGCAGCCCTGAAAACTCCTTTCCTTGAAATGTATGGAATACTGGAGGCTATGAAGTGTAGAAACCTTGAACCAGCACTTAATTGGGCTTCCAGCCACAGTGAATGGCTAATGCAGAACGGGTCAAATCTTGAACTGAAGCTGCACCAGCTGCAATTTGTGGAAATATTGCAGAGTGACTGTGTACAGAATGCACTCCTTTACGTCAGGAAACATTTGGCTCCTAATGCGTCGGCGCACAAAGTTGAGATCCCAAAGCTGATGGGTTGCCTATTATGGTCTGGGAAGCTCAACAAATCCCCCTATGCAGATCTTTTGTCCCCAAACCATTGGGAGAAACTGACCGATGAATTCATGCAGCAATTTTGTAGTCATGTGGGTCAGTCATATCAAAGCTCGCTTAGTGTGGCGATTGCTGCAGGTGTCCAAGGACTGCCGACGCTGCTGAAGCTCGAAAGCGTGATGGCGGCCAAGAAACAGGAGTGGCAAGCAATGAAGCAGCTCCCAGTTCCCATCGACCTTGGCAAAGAATTTCAGTTCCACTCCATCTTCGTTTGTCCAGTGCTAAGGGAGCAAGGGAGCGATGAAAACCCTCCAATGCTGATGCCTTGTGGTCATGTTCTCTCTAAGCAATCAATAGTGAAGCTTTCTAAGAACAGCACACGGGCTTTCAAATGCCCTTATTGCCCACTGGAAGCAAGCGTGGCTCAATGTAGGCAACTTCACTTCTAGTGCTGCAGCTGCATCGCCAGCATAGCCTGTTGTACCATCATCGTCGTCAGTCATCATCGGTGTTTTGTTAATCTTTTCTATCCCCTCTTTCTCATTCTCAGCTGTGCTATCAAATATTTCCGAGATTGAAACATGGAACTTCTATCTTTGGCTGAATGTTAATGTGTATTCGATTGTTTCAGAAAGAAACCGGGATGCCTTCTCACTGTCCTGTGCTTCTGGTTCTTTGTATGTACATACACACCATGTTCATCTTGTATAGTTTGATTCATTTCAGTTGCCTTCGCCTTCAAATTGCATTGCTCGCTTCGGTTTAACTTGTTTTTATAAGATTCATTTGTTCAACTCTCCATGTTACTAAGCTTTTCTTTGAAATATTCTTTTAAAATTTTAAATTCTAATTATCAAAGTTTTTATAGTTTTTAAAAAATTTAAAATTGTTTTTGGTAAATTCTAAATTCTGGAGAACTTTTTGAAAAAAAAGAAAAGAAAAAAGGAAAAGGGGAGGGCAAAAATTAAAAGACTTGTCAAGTTCGATGGGCTTGGAATCCTACCGGTTCGATTGAAATTCACGAACCGGAAATTAACCGGGTATACAAACTCGAGTAATTGAAACCCACGCCGACTCTACTGTGTATCTCCTTGCCCTTCCGGTCGAATCCCCTCCCTCCCTCCCTCCCTCTCCGGCCTGCGGCGGCGTGCGTGGGAAGACACCGCCTATAGAGATCCGGCGTGGCGCTCCGACGCTTCCGCTTCCCTTGATCGGTAACATCTCCACATCATCTCGTCTTTCCCGTTTTTCTTCCCCGTTGGATGTTCGCACTTGTCTGGTCGCCCAAAACGGTGCGGACCAATCGAAAAAAATCCCTAGGTTTTCGATTTCGGTCGTTCTTTACCCCTTTCTGTTTTCCTCGCTTTCTCAAGGTGACTTTACATAGTTTGATTACTCCTAGGGTTTCCAATGGAACTGACTTGTTAAAAATCGATCTTTGTTTGCCCTTTTCTGATGGATCGGTTTATCAATTGTGCTTTTCTGTTGGTTTATTGGAAGAACTCGATAGACTTTCACCGGAGTCTACTGCGGTTGGATTTGAGAAAGGTATTTTGGAGCGCCGTTTTTGGTTCGTGATTGTTTTTCCAAGTTATCTTTTCTCGCATGCATGGCTAGAGTATAGGTCTTGTTATTCCAAAATCAAAGGCATTTCTTTTAGCTTTTTTTTTTTTTTTGTCACCTCCAAGACTTGTTTGCAGCAGGTCTCTATCTGGGAGTTATTTTCCATTTTACCTGCTTGTATAAAAGTAAGGAGGCAAATGGAAGGGTCTGAATCCAACAGGATTCGAAGCAAAAGAGATGTTGAGGAAAATGTAGAGGCTAGGAGCAAGGAAGATTATGATGACCGGGAAGGTGCAGATAAGAAGAAGCACAAATCTAGCAAGTCAAGGAAACATGCGGATGTAGAGGAAGTTGATGAACAAGACGGTGGCCGGAGGAAGGCTTCTGATGACAGGAATGAGTCCAAAAAGAGGTCTGGTGGCTCGAGTGGCTTCGGAAGTGGTGATGAGGATGATTATTCAGTTAGAAAGGAGCCCCGCTCAAAGATCCCACGGAAAGATGTGGATGAGAGAATTGATAGGAGACCTAGTGATAGCTACCGAGACAGGGAACCGGACAGCAGCAGAAAGAGGAGAGATGATGGATATGAGTGGGATTCCTCAAGGAAACCAAGTTTCAAAGCTTCTGCACATGATAACTCTGATAATAAAAGCAGAAATAAAGCAGAAAGTTCCTATGATGATGAAAATGAGAAGTTGCATGAAAGAGATTCCATATATCCTGAGAGGAAGGACAGCGATAAGGAGAAAAAAGATCAAGGCCAGAATGAACATGAAAGAAACACCCATCGTAGGAGATGGGATGAAGTAGAGGTGGTCACAAAGAGAGCAGATGAAGGCAGTCATACTGACAGATCTGATTCAAGACTCAGGAAAGCTTCAGATTCTAATAAGCATGATCTTCAAGTGGACATAGAGACAGATTTCAGAAATGACTCAGGAGAGAGTAAAAGCAAGGCTCTGGATTCAGGTGGTGACAAGGGTACTAGGTCAAGCAACAGAGATGACAAGAAGGATGGTAGTGAAAGGGGCAGGAATTGGAACAGATTGGAAGTGCAAGATGAGGAAAATAGGGTGACTAGTGGCCCTCATGAAAGTAGATCAAATGCAGTCAGAGATGATAGGCAAATAAAGGTAAGTGATAGAACTACTGGGCCAACAGAAGATGTTGAACAAGGTTCCCATAGATACAGTTTAAAGCAGCATAATGAGAAAGGCGACAAGCAAAGGCAAGAAAGAGATTTTGATCATGGTAATCGTGATGAAGTTGTAACCTGGGAGAAATCGACCAACATGGATGAAGAAAATCGTTCTCAGATGCGGGGTACCAGGAATGCTGACTGTTATAAACAGTCTCGTAGTCCTGAGAGAACAGGAAGACACTACAGAGAGTATGAAGAGCATGACCGAGGATTTTCAGATTCAGACAATGAAAAGAGCATTAGCATTAAAGGATCCTTGAATGATAGGAATAGGGAGAGGGAAGTTTTTAAAGATCACTGGAAGAGAGTTCAGGGCAGGCAAGATTCAATAGATGGTGATGATTTTGGTCATGTGAAGGAATGGGAAATCCATAGCCATGAGCAGGAAAGGTTTGGTAGTGAGAACATTCAAATTAGATCTGGTTACAGAAAAGATAATCGGACTAGGTCTGAAAGTGTGAGAGGTTCATTGTCATTTAGCAATAGAAATGAAAACTCTGATTCAATTGAAATCAGGCCAAATAGGAATTTAGATTTTGGAAAGGATGATTCACTTTCAACCTTTCCTGGAAGGAAAGCTGAAGTGGGCTCACAGCAGGATTTTGCTTCAGGAGGTAGCGATGAGGAATGGGGTTATCTAGCTGAGGATAAAGGAAAAACTGCATCAGCTTATGGGGATGATTCACAGGAAAGATTCCTGGATGATGGCTCACCTGTAGAACAAAGTTCCGGAAGAAATTCTTTTGATTCACAGACTGGAAAAGGATGGAACCATAAAGCATCTATGAACACCAGTCGAGCAAGTGGAGGACATAGTTCTAGTGATAATATTCAATCTTATGGGAACAGCCAGGTAACAGGCCCTTTTAATAGAGGTCTTCAACAAGGACCTAAAGGTGGTAAATCAGCAAGAGGAGGAAGAGGAAGATTAAATGGGAGGGATTCTCAACGTGTTGGACCTCCATCTTCTATGATGGGTCCTCCCTTTGCTCCCCTCGGCATGCCACCTGGTCCAATGCAGCCAATTGGACCAAACATGACTGCGCCTCCACCCATTGGACCTGGTGTTATCATCCCTCCATTTCCTTCACCACTTGTTTGGCCAGGAGCTAGAGGTGTTGATATGAATATGTTGGCTCCTCCACCCAACCTTCCTCCTATACCTCCCCTTGGCCCAGCACGGCCTAGGTTTCCTCCCAACATGGGAATTGGTCCAGGTCACTCATTGTACTTCAACCAACCTGGCACTGTAAGGGGTATTCCACCTAATATATCAGCTCCAGGATTCAATACAGCAGGACCAGCTAGTCATGATATGCAACATGATAAAGCTCCAGGAAGTTGGGCACCTCCAAGGACTAGTGGACCATCTGGTAAAGCTCCCTCGAGAGGGGAACAAAATGACTACTCTCAGAATTTTGTTGACACTGGTATGAGACCCCAGAATTTCATCAGGGAACTCGAGCTTACTAGTGTCGTTGAGGACTATCCAAAGTTGAGAGAACTTATTCAGCGAAAAGATGAGATTGTTGCTAAGTCAGCTTCGCCACCCATGTATTATAAGTGTGATTTACGTGAACATGGACTTTCTCCTGAATTCTTTGGGACCAAATTCGATGTTATTCTTGTGGATCCTCCTTGGGAGGAGTATGTTCATCGAGCTCCTGGTATTACTGACCATCTGGAGTACTGGACTTTTGAGCAGATACGGGATCTCAAGATCGAGGTATGTCTAGGTCTTCTACTTTCAATTTCTAATTATCTTTCAGGTGTATTGTTTTGAGATGCTATGCTGCAAGTTGGCTATTCTTTCAGTGAAGGATGGGCCTGTCATTTAAGCACGTTTTACTGTTTTATGCAGGCAATAGCTGACACACCATCATTTATCTTCTTGTGGGTCGGTGATGCTGTGGGGCTGGAACAAGGCCGTCAATGTCTAAAAAAGGTAGGTTATGCCTCTTGTGTTTCCGTTTATTTATCTTCTCTTGATTTAATTTGTCTTTCCCACGTGCTTTGCATGCAATATTCTCTAAGCACCATAGGTTGCTCCTCTGCGACTTCTGTTTCTATTTTCTTATGTTTTTTGCTACTATCAGCTATCCCTGTTCTTAGACTTTTATATCTTTATCATATCTGTTTTATAGTGGGGTTTTAGAAGGTGTGAGGACATTTGTTGGGTGAAGACAAACAAAAAGAATGCTACTCCAGGTCTGAGGCATGATTCCCACACACTGTTTCAGCATTCAAAGGTTGGTTCCTTTCCTTCCCCATTATATTCCTAGTCTTCTTCATGCCAGCTCATCTATCTTTTGGTTTTACTTTTCTGTTTCTTTTAACATTTACAGGAACACTGTTTGATGGGCATAAAAGGAACTGTTCGACGTAGCACTGATGGGCATATCATCCATGCCAATATTGACACAGATGTTATAATCGCTGAGGAACCAAGTGATGGTTAGTTTAGTGTGCTGTACAACATTTTTATCTCCATTAACTGAATGTGCTACTTTTTTTACATGACCTCCTTTTAAAGAGGATCCTTATCTACTCTATGGAAATTAAATGCCTCTTAGGTATTAGTGCCCTTTCTGCACCAACCACCATGACCTTGTGTAGCTTTTATATTATATTTGTTGAATCTTATAGGCACCAACAATATTCACTGTCACTGAACTTGTAAAATAGATTTTTTTCCCCATTGGCTAAATGTGTTTCATTTGGGTATTTCTTATTTATTTTTAGATAAAGCTCCTGCACCATAACTTAATCATCAACCTACCATCTTTTAGTTCTCTTAGTTAAAGCATAGTAGTTTGCAGAAAGGCATGATGGCTTTTGCACTTTTTTCCATCAATTTAATTAAATTATTTTTAAAAAAAATTATTTGGAGTGAAACAGCCTCTTGCAAAAAATAAGGTGAGACTATGTACAACTACAATAGGCCGATCCCATGTGACGAGAGCTTCGTGCACCGGACTACTTTTTTAGTATTTGATTTACAGTTAGCTTGTCCACTTGCACTAAATCTTCTTCTTCTTCTCCTTCTACTGCTCCTTTTGTTGTCACCTTCAGCTGGATCTACCAAAAAGCCAGATGATATGTATAGAATTATTGAGCATTTTGCACTTGGACGAAGGAGGCTTGAACTCTTTGGTGAGGACCACAATATTCGTTCCGGCTGGCTAACTGTAGGGAAAGGATTATCGTCCTCTAATTTCAATTCTGAGGTACATTTTCCTTGCAATACGTTAAAATGTTCTTCAAAGATTATATTAGTAACATTTGATTCTTACCCTTTGTGACTGTGTCTTAATTGCTTGTTGATTGGCAGACCTATGTTCGGAATTTCAATGACAAGGATGGGAAGGTTTGGCAGGGTGGTGGAGGGCGAAACCCACCACCAGATGCTCCTCATCTTGTGTTGACTACACCTGAGATCGAAAGTTTGAGGCCGAAATCGCCACCTCAAAAGAATCAACAACAATCAGCACCAATAGTAAGTTCTGGCAACAGAAGACCTTCAGGAAACTCGCCACAGAACCCCATGAATCCATCTTTTCATGGGATGATGAATGCCGATCTGCCTGGCTCTGAACCTGCAACTCCAGCTCCTTGGTCTTCCTCTCCAATGATAGGATTCAGAGGACCTGATGGTGAACTCATGGGCATGGATGGTTATGATGGATATGGGTTCAATGCTTCTTTTCCTCAACCATTTGGAGATCATATAGACATTGATCCTCGTCGATCGATTAATTTTTTGTAACAAGGAACATAAGATGTGGAGAACTCCCTTATTTTCGTTTATTTCATATGCATGAGCGGAAATGTTAAGTGGCCTTTTGTCTGCTATCATCATTCTTTATTGCAATTGTTTCCTTGCTGCTGCAGTCTTGCAAGGGCATCTTTGTTGCTTCTATTTTATTTAATTTTGTTGACAGCATTTGTATATTGCCCAGGTGATTTTTTCCCAAGTGCTGCGAAAAAATATCATGCGTCATTGAAGAAAAGAGTGATCAATCAATTCTAGTTTTATACTTTCTGGTTGACAAGTTCAGATGTGTTACATATGGCAATTGTAGTTGTGCCACTATTTTAAGTGCAGGCCTATGACTTGTTTGCAATCGTGTAGCATTAATTAATCATGTATACTGTTTCATGCTTTCTTTCTAAACCTGTGTACTTGCAATTTCTACCATAGGAAGAGAATCCTCTTGCTAGTAGTGACTAAAATTTTCACCTTGGTGGATTTAAAGATAGTTTGGTAAATTATGCAGGGAGATGCAAGCAATGCCTACCTTTAACCCCTTAAGTTGCTCGAGTGTGGCCAGTATTATCAGTAAGCAAAGCTCATGTGTGGCGCTCAAGTGGAAGCTTCCTTTCCTGGTGAGCATTAATTATTCTTCGGTATGAAAAAGAGACCTCTTTTATGCTCTTTAAATAGGCATTTTCGTACAATATATTGTTTGGATTGTCAGGCTACTCTTATTTGTTAAATGTTCTTATTTTCTTGACAATTCAGCTATGCAACTTATCAATGGCGATGGTTATGCAATATGGATAACATGATATGAAAATTAGTATTTTATCTTAATTTAACTGAGATTATCTCGCTACATATACCCGAATGGTATATGTTTCACATGTAGTCTAGACATTTTGCTTTTTGTTTATTTTTTCACTTTCACAGGACTAAATGAATCGAAGTTCTCCTCTATTTCCTTGTAAGCAACTGAAGGTACATTTTCCCCTCCCATTACTGTATGCTTTTGGGTTTGAAAGTATGGCCTATTTGCAGGAAGTGGTAGAGCTAGAGCTTTGTTCAAGGTACGTAATGTCACTGCCAGTCTTTAATAGATATGGAATTTCTGTGCACAAATGCCCAAATTAAGAGCAGTTTTCAGTCATTGCATTTGCTGTTTATTTTGAATTTGGATGTCTACACTGTAGAAACTACAATTAATTCTCTTTCTTAAATTTTAACTGATAAGCAATTTCAACTTCCTGCATCCACACCAGAGACTGGAATGGCTAGCTCATGATGGGGTTTATTACCTGGGGAATCCTTTAACATATAAGTGTTTAAGACTTTACAGGATTGAATTCCCTTGATACATTCAAAGTATCATTGGTCTGCCTTGTTCATAGTATCTTAGATTACAGTGATCTGCTCGAGTGAGTTGGAGGAAGCAAGATCATGCTAGATCATCATCTTCGACATCGATATTTATTGGATTGAACTAGTGGGAGCGGCGATGCAACTCTCGAGTGCGTATATAGACTTGGCGAGGCCAAATAGATCGAAGAGAGGAGAATTCATCTCCCCTCAAAATGGAGAGATTAGCCCAAGAGGTATTGTTAAATGTTAGTGCATACAATTCTTAATGAAATTGATGTTGCATTGTAGGCATCTATCAGTTTTTAGAGGTCTCTCCATTCGACTCATAAACAAAATAAAAATAATAAATCCAAAGAAGAAGAAGAAAAAAAAAACATTACGGAAAGAGGAGAATTCTAGTAATTTATTTATGATGTAGCAAAAAGTAGTTAAAACTATAAATCAAAGGACCACGCAAAATTGCGCATTTAGTATAAAAGAAGAAGATGTATATTAATACACATGATATGTAAGTCATATCAATATGAAAGGATTTCTTTTTCTTTCTTTTTTTCCTTTTTACAAATGCATCTCTCTCATTGTTGTATAAAAAAAACACTAGTAAGACTTTCTTTAAATTAGTGTTTTATGCACGTAAACGGCAGCTCGGTGTATAAATTTTTTATAAAAAAAATCTATTGTATACAGTATTATTTTATGTTATAAAAAAATATTTTTAAAATTTAAATTTATAATAATAGAGTTATCAATTTAGGTTAGATCTGTCTCGTCAAATTATAATTTAAGTGGATTTGATTTAAATTTATCAACTCAAGTTTGGGTCTAAACAGATCAACCTGTATAAACTACAAGTTAAGACGAATTGCCTGCAGCGGATTTGGGTTGGGCCATAAGTTGAAAAAAATTAAGTCTTATTTACCAAGTGAGATATAATAGTGCAACATACCAAGTATAAAATAGAGTCATTCTATATTTAAGAAAGGACATACAGTCTTTGACTACGATGTTAATAAAAATGAATGCATGAGAAAATGAAATCTCTAAATGCTTCTTATACTCCTCGAATCCAATTGAAGAGAGTAAGACATGATTAATAAAGAAGAAAGACTAAGAGATGTTTCGTTATTAGAAATCAACTTAGCTAGAGATTTAAAAGAAAGAAGAAAAATAGAATATCAAACATGTAACAAGCCCTATGCTATTGGAAAGCGAAGGAAATATTAAAATGATTTTCTCATGCGTTATAAATGATTAAATAGTTATAAATCAAAATTAAATTTGATAAGAATAAATTTTTTTTTGATATTTAGTAAAATTGTGGCTTGAAGGTTGGCTGGCTTAATCTGCTATCCACCTTAGATTAGATTGAGTTGAGAATTTTTTAACTCATTAAAATATTAATTTATTTTTATCTATTAGATTTATAATAGATTGATCTACTTCGTCATGAATTGACCAGTTCATTGGCTCTATATTTAACATTTAGATCATAAAATAATAATTTTAAACTAGTTTTGTACGCACATGAGCATAAAATATTTAAGTAGAGTAGACATCTTTCATAGAGAATTTTTTCATTGAAGAGTTAAAGAGTGAAAGGGACGTACACTTAGATTTGTGTAATGTGGCTCCCATGCTCATTATTTATAAGACATGCCCACCATCTTATCCTTGCACAATCCCTCAGCGTCAGCGCTCCCATAACTTCATCTGTCCTTTCCATTCCACTTCGCCTCCCATTCCCTTCCCTTCCCTTCCCT
>JBAMHZ010020727.1:0-16818 GCA_037177395.1 Alpinia galanga
ATCTAAGTTTCCTAGTGCGCCTTGGAAGTGGATTAACCACTACACCTCAATATCACAACTTAGTGGCCTCTTAGTTGTGTAGTTGAGATTGAAAATGACGATTTGAAGTCTGTTAGGAATTGGATTGCATCAACCTCATCCAACTCAGCAAGCACTTTTTTATGCTTCTGATACCTTTGGATGCACTAACAAGCAATAGAACAAATTTTCTTAGATCTTGCTTTAGATCCTTGGTACTGATCTATAGTGGGCAAATCTTGAATGTGATGCTAAGAAAATTTAAATTATGGTTTGCTTTGTGAGGCCGGTATTAAACTATAGAGGTCTTTTTGGTGTTCAGACAGTGATGGCAACATCGCTAACTGAGATTAGTTGCATCTATGATATGGACATCGACATTAATAAGCCGAAATGAATGAATATTAATATAGCTTTTGAATAAGTATAGTTTGCACCTCACAATGAAATAATACAGTATATTCATTAGTGTTGGTCATATTTGTACAAAGCATAAGACTTGTATGGACCAGTTAGTTTGTGGTTCACAGGCAAGCCGTATACGATGCAACCACTATCAAATGGTCATAATCCGCCTAGTGATAGTTACTTCCAATACCAAAGGGGTCACTATTTTCCCTGTCTAAAGGGTTACAAGATATTTCAACGACTTTGTTGTCTACTTTGTCTGTAGCAATACAATTAAACTAGGAGTGATTTTTTTCTTGACTGGTTGGCTGTAGGGCTTATTTTCTGTTGACAAGTATGATTTCGCATTAACTAGGCCACCAGGTTTAACACACACACACACAAAAAAAAGTGAGGTTAGTCACGTGTCATCAACTCATCCTTGTCTAGGTCTACTAACATCTTCAATGAAGCTTTCTTCCAGTTGTTGCTTGATCAGTGAGGATGAGTACCTTGACTTGCAGAAGAAATGGTCCCTGAATGAGTACATATATCAAGATATTTTTTAAGACTTATAGCTTTCTCTAGATCAAGTACTTGTAGTTTTCTCCCAGCCAACTAAATGCGGCTTACATGTGTGGCCTACTGCATATTTGTTTGCACAACGACTACTTGTGAAATCATCAAAAATATTCTCATCCATTAAAGTTTCCCCATGTCAATCCAAATTTTGCAGATCCATTTACCCATCGGTCACATGTTCTAGCCGACTCCATGTCTCACATTTCCCTGTAGGGAGTTTGTACTGGACTGTCCAATGGTTAGGGATAAAGCCACAAGGGCTTTAGTGTCTGGAAGCAAAATAAAAATAAAGGACAAAAAGCAAAAGGAAGATTGCAAGTTTGAAGCAGAAAGAAACAGAATTGATTGATTACTTGTTTCTTTGTGCTAATCCAACTCAGCAAGGATGAGTTGCAGAAGCAAACAAGTCTTAATCTGACCACTAAAAAAAATTAAAAACTGATCATAGAAAATATTAGAAAAAAGGATGAAAAAGACAGTTTTACTCTTTTTAAATCCTATCATAATCTTGACTTTGACTGTTTGGTTTTGGGCCATATCAGAATAATTTTCCTGAACTTTCCTCAACCATCCCATATTTGCAGTGCTCCATTTTGAGCTTATGAACCTGACGCTAAATTTGAAGACCTTTCATCTGTATTTTTCACACGTTACCATTCCAATGATTTTTCATTTTTGAAAATGCATTCAGATCATGTCCAAACAAAACGAAGGCACGTCATGTTTGTCATCATCAAGCACAGACACTTTTGGCTGAGACTTTTCTGATTCAATTAAAAAGAAAGTGAGATCCACAATTATGAACTGGTGTGACCTTAATCCATTTTTACTCGCCTTTATTGTGCTTAACATTACCTGTCTAATGCCAGTGGGCCTTAGATTGAGTAACAAACAAAAAACAACTACTGTCAAATCAAAGCATTTGCTTTTTCTGGAGAGGGTGTATAAACTCTACCAAGCCAAGGTCAAGATTCTCATACGGTTGTGTCTTTTACTGGTGTCTTTCTTTCCTTTTTCACATTTTCCCTTTGTCCTCTTGCTGTAGTACTCCACTCAGCACTTGAGTAATCTTTCACATCCCCACCACCATGATGATTACTTTCCTAACCACAGTAGGTGTCGGATTAACAGTGAGTTAAATCTGCTATTTGCCAAGATTATAATTTTATATGATTAGGCAAAAAATCTCCAACTTCTAAATGACCACAAGATGTGAAGCCATGCTTGTAGCTCTCCAGAGTCGAATCTATTTCAAAACCATGTTTTTGGCATTTTTCCAATCACCTTCTCTACACTGTCGTGGTTGCTCAGTAAAGAGGATTATCCATTCTAAACTTCCATTTAAAATAAACAATTACACAAAGTGGAAGAGGAACAACAGTCGAAAGTGAGTATGACATAGGATATTGCCATCCAAACATACCACGATCAAATTGTGTTCTAATTAGCGAACAAATCATGCAAGCTTCATAAAAGGAAGTAGCTTTCCATGATAGAAGATAATAATCAACAGGGAAAACTGGGAACCTACTGGAAAAGAAAAATCAGAAAAGAACAGCAGAATCAAAAACCTACCTCAAAAGGATGAAAGGAAAGTGGCGGTGAGCAAACAAAACACCACTCCCAAAATCTTGAGCTGAATTTTCCCGAGTATTTTAAAGCAAAAAGGAGACGACCAGGGGCAAATACCTCACCATCCACCACCCACATTGCTTTGAAAAAATTAAACCCATCCTTCCCCACCATTGAAAGACTACATGATCAACATTATACAAAGATAAAGAAGACCTGCCTTTTAAAAGCCCGTCCTCTAACTCTTTTCCATCAGTGGCTCCCCTCGTAATATGATACTAACTTCGGGGTCCAAAAGCAGACCACTGTCCTTCCCCCGGCCGCCCGAAAGCTGCGCAAGAACTTCTACAGATAAGGCCAACGACCGCCGCATGAGGATCAATATGAAACTCTAAATCTCACCGTTGAGTATCCGCCGAGCGAATCCAGAGCGCACGTGTAATGTGTCCGCCGGGCGGTTCCTGCATTCCAGTTATAATGACCAAAGGTAGGGATCTTTTTTGAAATATCCGACGGCTGGGATTAGTTGATAGGCCAAGACGAGTATTTTCGTTTGGGATCGATTAACCTACAAACTACCCGGAGGTTTAACGAATAGGAAGGCAGGTAGTGCTCGGGAGGGTTTAAATTATTAACTCGCTTAGTGTCGGGTATAAATATGTGATGTGGGTTTCCATTTTTGCCCTCATTGGGGGGAATGATGGCAGCCGACGTTTTAAGGTGACTCCCGAGGAAGGCTACTTCCTCCTCAACGTGCTCCCTTTCGCGCACTGAGGAGGAGCTCACGAGGCTTCACTGGTGCTCAAGCTCGTCGATGGTGGCCGGTGACCAGTGGTGAAGGAGGAGGAGAGGAAGGCGGCCGGAATGGATGGAAGAGGGGCGGGCGGGGTGCGGAGCATGCGGGTCGGGCGGAGCTCTTGCCGCTGAAGCTAGGGAGGCCTAGGTCGCGGAAATGGCGTAGCTTCGACGTCTCTGCTTCTCTAACTAGCTATTGTTTTGATTCTCTCTCCATTTTGCTTTCCCGTTGCGGCAAAGTTGGGATCTCCGTTTTTTGGTTCGATCCGGAGTGCGTTCGTTGTGTTCGTCCTCATGGGGCTGCCACTGAGAGAGGCGTTGAGGCAACTGTGCCTTGACACTGAGTGGTCCTACGCTGTTTTCTGGAAGGCGTCCGTCTTCCAAAGCCGAATGTAAGCATAATGTCCCGATTACTTTCCGTTGTATTATTTTGTCGGATAAGATTGGCGGAGATAGGGCTTGTTAACTTGGCTATGTAAATATCGGAAAATAAAGAAAGGTTCTGATTTAGTTTAACTTTTTTACGTGATGATGAGTTGTATCTAACATACTGATGGGATAGATGTGGAGAATAAGTTCTTGTTTAGTTGAAGACACTTTTTTGTGGTAACATACTATGCTTCTTTGGTTCTCTTTCCCTTTCTATTTGCATATAGAAATTTATAAGATTTGTAAGGTAGGAGAAACTGGAAAGATGTTATTTTAATGTTCGGTCTTGCTTGGATGTTGCTCTGATAATTTGATGTTTTATGTGATGCTCGTGAGCTTGTTCTTTTTGCTGTGATTTCAGAATAAGTGGAAGTTTGTGGCTCTTTTGATCCTTCTCTTTAAGTATTTCAATTAAATATTAAGGCATTCTTTTATGGAGACCATTGACAAATTTCACAGGCATTTAATCTGGGAAGATGGATACTATAACCAGAAGTCTAACATTTCAAGCTTCAAAGTCTCAATTTTTGCTCCCAAGCAAGAAGCTTTGGCCATCAAAAGTAACTGCTCTGAGCTAGGCTGTGAAGCAGATGATGTAATACAAGTTCTGGTCGAGAAGATTATGGCATCCCAGGTCCATTTTGTTGGAGATGGGTGTGTGTATTTGCATCTGGTCATTCTTCATATTCATATTTTCTTTTTAGTATCCTCCTATACACATTTCCAATTGTGTCTCGTTTTTTATATTTCAGGTTCGTTGGACAAGCTGCTTCATCAGGAAAATATGTGTGGATCAGAAGAGATAGATTTGATTCCATATCTAAGGTATGTATCCTGTAATCTATTCTATAGTAAAATTTAAGATATAAATTTAAATTATTTCTATGATGCTTATTTTCTTTTTGGAAACATTCTTATTCAACATTTGTTGTCTAGCCAGCATTAGCATGTAAGACTATCTTTATGGCCTCACTGGTATCCAACCATTCCTCTAAACTTGTATTGTTGCGTTCTTAACTAATAAGGCAGCAGGCAACAAATATGCATCTGGTTGTTTGGTTGGGACGTGGATCTTGTTGTTTGTTGTAGATTATTTGTTTACCTGTTCAACCTTAGCAACAAGTGATGGTTATGTTATAATATGCAATGGTAACCTCTCAAGTTATTTTTAGGTTCTTGAAGTTGACCCACTAAGATAGCACAAGCTATCTATCATGATTTCTATAATAGATGATTTAGGCTCCAACAATTTTGATCTGAAATATGAATCACATTACTCTTAATTTGTTTGACATTATTCCTCTATTTAGCATATGCAAACAACTCAATAAAATTCTTCTCTAGTACCTTCATGACTGGTATATTCACTCTGTGAGCCAATGTATGTGTTAGATGGTTAATGATGTGTCCATAAATAAGTATTCATGTCAGATCTATGACTACCTCAATAGATTGCTTTATGTAACCTTGATTAAGCACCTAAACTTCTAAAATTGTTTTTTTGGAACTGTGTCCTTTTGAATGTAATGGCTTATATGTATCCTAATTGATGTTATTTCATTCTACAAGGGCCTAGCTGAGTTGAACTGCCAGATTGCAGCCGGTATGCAGGTCAGACTGTTCATCTTGATATTTCTTATTCTTGTCAGTCACTATTCTTCTAAAATATAATTCTTATTTTACATTAATTTTGTTATTCTTAACTGAATTCGGATGAGTTGATTGTGTTGCAGACCATTTTAGTTGTTCCTGTACTTCCATATGGTGTTATACAACTTGGTTCTACACAAACGGTATGCTTATTCCCATCATGCTAATTTGGAATGTATCCTATTCTAACTTGATGATTTATCTTGTGCTTTTGTCCTATTGCCTCAATTTGGAAACATTTCTAAAATTAGTTAAAGTATGGACTATGGTGTTGCAACTTGCAGGTTCTGATATGTGTGTCCATATTGCAGGTTACTGAAAACATTGGATTCATTTATCATATAAAAAATTTGTTTGCGAAGCTAAATTATGGTTCAAATGGTCTTCTATCCGATAGTACCCAGAAATCTTTGACAGAAGAATGTCAAATATATACTTCATCTGGGTCAACTTTTTGCTCGCAGACTAAAAATTCTTGCCTTAATATGGATGACAGGTTAAATGCCACTTCTGAGTGGTGCAACCCTGAGTTCCTCAAGTCCATTGCTCCAAGATCCTTCTCTGAATATGTTTCCTTAGTGTCATCACAATTCAATAGAATGCAATCTAGTGTTTCTAAACTAGTGCCAACCAAACAGACTATAAAGATGGCATATCCTATGGGGAAGCTTATCTTGCAAAGTGCTGATGGCATATTACGTAAACCAGACATACAACCTACCCAGCAGATGCCACCAGATGATTCAGACTCCAGATGTCAAACTGAACGTTCCATTTTGAACTCAGTTTTATTGTCTAATACGATAAAAATCTTGGAAGAAGAACTCATGTTTACCTCAGGTGTTGGACCTTTGGAGCCGACAAACAATGTTTCTGATATTGGCTATGTTGATTCGACTTCAAATTCACATCATGGTACTAGATGCTCAAGTTCATCTTCTCAGTTATCTCTAAGTGGGACACTACCAAATTTAGGCCAAAGAAGCCATGCATTCAGACGCAGAAGTACATGTACATCAGAGGTTTCCATGGATCATCCTTTCTCATGCAGTGAAGTTGCATATACTCAATCAAATGCAGAGGTAAAAGAAAATTATGATTTAGTTCAAGCTTCTCATATTTATTCTAGTGAACCCAGTGTTCAAGTTTCTTGCTCTGATACATTCCCTAGCATTCTTCATGGATGTGCAATAAGTGACCTGAAACATGTTAGTGATCAAATGTGTAAAAAGGTTGATTTTGAGGATGGTAGTGCAAATATTGCCAATAGCATGCAATGTGCACAAAATTTGAAAGAATCATTGAGGAGTAGAGCTTCATCATCTTTGTTTGCTTCAAGCAATGATATGTTTCATATGTTAGATGTTGACCAAAAGACATATTGGACAAATGACAGTTTGGCAGATGTTGTTGTGCATAAGAATTCTACAAATGCTTGTCACTTTACTGATTTACCCAGTCTCCCAGCAGAATCAGATGCTTGTCCCATCTTTGATCCTTTGAATGAACCAATCTCTTGTGCTGGGCTGTTTTCCATAAATAACAGTGATCAATTACTGGATGCAGTAATTTCAAAGGTCAATCCAGGTGTCAATCAGGGATCAGATAGTAATGCTTCCTGTAAGAGTACATTCACAGATCCTTGCACTTCACATTTTGTTGGAACTCCGAGTCATAGTGAAGTACATTTGTCAAAGCACATGAAAGATGAGTATTTTGGTTTTGCACCATTAGTGGCAAAAGCAGAGCCTTCATGCATAAGTTATGGGAAGTCATCATGCAGCAGTGAAAAGGATGGAGAGAACAATCATGAGTCTGAGCTTCATAAGTCCCAATTCAGCTCATGGGTTGAAAGCTGTCAGAGTGCTAAGAATGATTCCGATTCAAGTAGTAAAAGGGTTTCAGAAATAGGTAAGCTTAACCGAAAGAGGTCTAGATCTGGAGAGAGCCCTAAACCACGGCCAAAAGATAGACAGATGATACAAGATCGTATCAAGGAGCTTCGAGAAATAGTTCCAAATGGTGCAAAGGTACTTTGTTACAACATGAAGCTCTGAACCTTAGTTTGCAAATTATGTTTGTTGCTATGTAAGAGCACTGCTAACATGTCTTTTGCCTCTTGCTGTTGGTGATGGAGCAGTGCAGCATTGATGCATTATTGGAGAAGACTATCAAACACATGCTTTTCTTGCAGAGTGTGACAAAGCATGCTGAAAAACTGAAAGTTGCTGGAGAACCCAAGGTCCGACTTCACTGTTGACTCATTATATGCCATGTATTTGCTTGTTTAAATATTCTAATAGCGATGAACTTCTTTTTCCAAAACTTCACACTAAGAAATCATGACAGTTGTCATCATCATTGGGTGTTTGATCCAACTATTTGAATTAGTTATAAGAATATAATCCCTCCATTGAGCTCAATGCTATTGTAACTAGTAATATCAAATAGATTAGGTTTTTATTTTATTTTATTTATACGTTAACTAATATTTTCTTTAGCATCCTTCTGTCACTAGTGCTTTCTACTCTAATGAATCCAACTCTTCTTACCATCTAATTATTGGTAATTGGTAATGTATGAACATGTTTAGATAATGTCAATTTATTTGCTCTTGTTTAATCAAGTGTTGGAGCTACACCTGATTGCTACCAAATGCTGATATTCATTTTCTATCCTTACTAGTAACTCTACACATTCATCATAGCATTCTATATGTAAATCATTAACATTTTAAAGTGTTGCTTCATAATAGTCCAACACTATGTTCCGTAAAGATTGTAGCTAGCTTGTATTCACATTCTTATACAATTTTCCTTTTAAACCAATAGGAACTGAGAGACTATTTAAGACCGTAAAAATTCATCTCTATTTAAGCTTATCTATTCTTTATTTTGACTCTAAGGGCATATCTTCATCATTGAGAGCTAGAGATCTTAAGTCGTTGAAATAGTCTATTGCAATGCAAGATAAGGCTATGCACAATAAATCTTTTTTCGAGATCCCGTATTGGTGAAAGTTTCATGTACTGGACTGCCTTTTATGTCTTTGTTGTTGAATAATAGATCAAAGATATATAAAATTCTTTCAGAGATTTTTTTGTCAGCCCATCTTCACTATTCCATCAATTTCCTTTCTTATTATTGAAATTATATATTCAGTTGCAGTCTTATTTATTTTAAAACCTCTAGTTTTTATTTTTTTTTTCTCCAATTGAAAGTTTTGAATTTAATCTAATTGCATTCATCAATTCATAAAATATCTTCCATATGGAATATACACCAATGAGGTTTAGCTTAAACATAAGTGGTTAATTCATCTAATACTAATGAAGAATGAGACTTAAGAGTTGCCCTTTGATGTAAACCTACAAATGGAGTAAAAGTATTTCTACACTCCCAGTAGCACTTCTACCAGTAACAACATTATACATTTCTTTTATAACATTAATATATTTAGTAGATATTTCTTTCTTCTTGAAGACCCACAATAATAGTTGTCCAGTGACTATCATAATTTTTTTTCTAAATCAATGAAAATTATATTCAAACTCTATTTCTCTCTCTATAGTTTTTCATTTGCTACTTTATAAAATAAATAGCATCTATGATTCTATTATATTTGAAACCAAATTAAATTTTGAAAATGGTTATCTCATCTCTTGTTGTCCTCTCTATAACTCATACACAATGTTTCATGCTACCGCTTATTAATTTGATACATATATAATTAGGACAAAACATTATTGTTAATACATGATACAAGGATACATTGGAAAGGATTTTTACATCGGTTGTTTGAGTTTCGATTCTAATGAAAGCCTATCTGAATATCTCATACATTTTGGAACAAAAGGATTTTCTAGTGTTAGTGTTCAATAATCACTGACGACTGACAAAGTAACTTTGGATTCTGTGTTGATATTAATCAGGTTTTTTATCCAAGTAATTAGTTTATTTATATTATTACACAGAAATGGGACCTAAGTATTGGAAAACAAATCATCATGTATGGCATATAGAGGCTTTATCATAGTCACGATCCGAACTTACCGATTTGAGTGTCCAAAATTGATTCATAGAACCACCTACAAACTTAGACGAAATTGATGAAGCGGAGATAACTATCTCACAAATATAAAATAAAACCTCACTCAGGGGAAAGAAACAAAGGAAAATTTATTAATTTAAATTTTTCTAATGCATGAGATCATAACATCTTTTTATATTTCGAATAAAATAACATGTGCTTATCTGAATAAACATTGACATTCTCCACAAACAATGTAAGAGTTCTTATCTGAATAAAAATTTAATCGACTTTTTTTTAAACTAAATAACTTTTTAAAAATGATGAGACAATTTGGATTTTTCAAGATTTAAAGTCATTTGTTGCATATTGAACCAATGTGATTTCCATTTTTGTCAGATTTTTGGATCATGTGCAGAGTTTCGTCAATAAGTTTATTTTCATGCAGATCATTACTGATCAGGGTGGTTTGCTCTTGAAAGACAACTTTGAGGGTGGTGCAACATGGGCATTTGAGGTGGGAACTCGACCGATCACATGTCCTATTGTGGTGGAGGATCTGAATGCTCCTCGTCAATTGCTGGTAGAGGTAAGCCATAATGCTCTACTCCATTACAAATGCTTCAACATATATTGCTCATCAACAAAGAGAGAGCCTCAAGTTGCATTCTCCCACAGATGCTCTGCGAGGAGCGGGGTTCATTTCTCGAGATTGCCGACTTCATCAGAGGATTGGGTTTGACCATATTGAAAGGGGTGATGGAAGCACACAAAAACAAAGTTTGGGCACGTTTCGCTGTGGAAGTACTTACTACCTACTACAACTGTTTTTACACTCATCAAAAACACCACTGTCAATGTTGAACAAATCCAATTGCTAAAACAAGGTTCAATGTTTATGTGCAGGCGAACAGAGATGTGACTCGGATGGAGATATTTCTTTCACTCGTGCAACAATTAGAGCCCTCAACTGGAAGCAGCAGCATGGGACTGCCAACTGCTGGTAACACTAACATGCCTCACGCCATATTCCAGCAAACCTCTTTGCCGGCGAGAGTAATTTGATCACATTCAGGGAGTAGTCTCGCCGCCATTTTCTCTAATCAGAAAGGCTAAGAGCAGGGTTGGCTTCTCCTGCCATGACTAGTATTCCAGCTTGAATTGAAGGCTGTATGTGTTGATGCTTGTTATGACTACTGAATGCTGCTGGGAGTAAGCCCCCTTGCAGTCAACTGGAATTTTGCTGAAGTTCTTCGATTTAAGTTGTTCTTCCCATCGCTTAGTAATTGTTCTCATTGCCAAAGATGTAGATACTAGTGCAGGACTGAGTTCAGGGTGTTGTCCGGGACTGTTTGTGTGCTAACTTATTTGAACAAAAAATCCAAGAACAATAAGATGCTTTATATTTTCCCCCCCTTCTTGTTCTGCTTTGGGGCCTTTTTTCCCCCCTTCTATTTGGCAGCATTTTATGATCTGACAAAATCCTTGGGTTTGCACGATGACCATTAGCTTCCTAAAAGACAGCCAAATTGAAATATATTTTATTGATTGATTTATAATTCCAAACAATGTGGAGAATTATAATCTGCATCTACTAGTATGAGCAAAAACAAAAACAAAGAAATGGCCTTTTTCAAATGAACGTTTTTTTTTATATTAATTATCATTTGTTGTCCAAATTATTATTTTTTAATATATTATAATAGTGATGATTTTATGATACATTATTAACTAATATGTGGAAATGCTGGGAGACGTAATTTTGATCAGTATTTAAGCATAGTTTAGTACACTGTAATGTAATGAAATGTGTAATGTAATATAATGAAATGTATATTGCATTACTATATTTGGTTATGGTTTGCAATGTAATTTTTTATTACAAGAGTGATTATATTCGATTGTTTAGTATTCATTTTTACCGCCGACGGCTGACGGCGGCATCCGGTGTTGACTTATGTTGACCTTGTAATGTAATCTGGATTATATAGGTTTTAGTCCGTAATCCAAATTACAAGATATATAGCTTGTTTTGTAATCTGAATTACGAACTATCTTGTAATGTAATCATGTCAAACAAATAAATCTGTCTTGCAATATAATTTGGATTACATTACAAGGCAGATTACATGCTACCAAATATGTTCTTACTGTTTTTATGACTTGACCTCCTCTGATTTATTATATATTAATTTACTCCTGTAATTAAAAAAATATAGAACCATCATATTAGTGGCCTTCCATCACTGCCCCTACAAATGGAGGAGAGTAAATCAGGATGTCAGGTGGCCAGTACAGAAATGCAGAATCATTGGTAACCTAATAGTGAACTCCAAGAATTAATTTCTTACCTTTTCAAACTTTAATACAGCTGTGTTGGCCATCTAAATTAATCTTTTGGGTGAAATTTAACAATCTTAGACGTAAATTATAATAATAAAAGGCAGTCGTTTATTTTTAGAGAAAAAGGTTTTGTTCGGTAACAATAAAAAAAATTTAGGCTCACGTCTCTACCAGCAACACATGCCATTTGCACTACGATACAGTACGCTTTTGTGGTACGCGGCCAAATAAATATTTATTTTATTCGCACTGAGCGGATTGGTAATCGTTTGGGTATGGATTTTCTTTTATTTGGCCTTTTGACGTCAATTTTTTTATCGCTTCCATCGTCCGAATACATTGCACTCCTTTCCCCCTTGGCCTTTTTGTTTCCTTCTTTATTTGTTCCGTAATAATAATAATTAAAAAAAAAAAGAGGGCAAGAGCTCTTTTGATTCATGGTTCTCTACTGAGTCGTATCGCAATCGTGATATTGGCACGATCGCATGGCGAAGGCTTCGATTTGTCATCTCGCTGAGCCCAGAAAAGTTTGACTCTCCTCCGTTTCGCATTGCTTTCTCGGCGTCTCAGTCTTGGTGCTGCGATCTGGAGTCAGGTCTGGGGATTTCGCACTGGAATTGGTTTCTGAGCTTGGAAGTAGATTCGGTAATAGTCGAGGCTGAATTCGTGCTATATTTTCCATAAAGTTCTGTTTTTTTTTTTTGACGCGATTTAGTGTGCTTATAGTTTCTTATCCTAGGGTTTTGGTCGCTATTTCTGGGAACCCTAGGTTGCGAATTTGAAATGTTCTTTTTGTGTTATTTTCTGAGGAGGTAGTTTGGTTGATTTGGCGCAGAAACTGGGAGAAACGTGGAATTTTTATGGGGTTCCTTTTCAGGTCTGAATATTGTGAAGAATCGTAGCTTTTTTGCAAGGAAAAGTCATTGACTTGTATTAGAGTGACGAAATAAACCATTTTGGTTGGGCGATTCTGTTTCTGAAGTCACAAAATGGAGGGGAATTTGCCCGCTGGAAGCATGATCCCAGGAGTTTCCTATGGTATGCTAGGTTTGCAAGGAAACATGCACAACCATCAAGGCTCAATGATCCAACAGTCCATGCACGACGATTTTCCAATGTCAGGCAATCACCTGCAAGGATCTGATCATCGAACAGGGGCTTCTGTCATGGATTACAATAAAGGACAGCATAACAAGACCTCCATGAGCGATGATGACGAGCCTAGCTTCAATGACGATGCAGGTGATGGCCATCAAGAGGCTGGGAAAGGGAGGAAGGGATCCCCATGGCACCGCATGAAGTGGACGGATGGCATGGTGAAGCTTTTAATAACTGCTGTTTCTTACATAGGAGAAGATGCTACTTCTGAGTGTGGAGGGAGGAGGAAGTATGCAATCTTACAGAAAAAGGGGAAGTGGAAGGCCATATCAAAAGCGATGGCTGAGAGAGGTTGTTATGTTTCACCTCAACAATGCGAAGATAAGTTCAATGATCTAAATAAAAGGTACAAGAGGCTCACTGATATTCTTGGCAGGGGCACTTCTTGCAAGGTAGTTGAGAATCCAGCATTATTGAACCATATGAATAATCTTTCTGAAAAGATGAAGGAAGATGTAAGGAAGATTTTGAGCTCAAAACATCTTTTCTATGAGGAGATGTGCTCGTATCATAATTGTAACCGGTTGAATTTACCTGCTGACCCAGCTCTCCAGCATTCGCTCCAGTTGGCTTTACAAAGTAGAGATGAGCATGACACTGGGAGGGGCTCACATGAAGATGTTGATGAAGGTGATCGAAATGCTGATAGTGATGAGGAAGGTGATGCTGAAGAGCATAATGCTGTGTATGGTGACTTGTCATGCTTTCCGAAGAGGATGAAGCTTGGAGTGGATCATGAAGCATCAGTTTTTGGAGCCCCATCAAGCACACACAGTTGTGGCAGAGGCCTCCATTCTCAAGGTTTAACAGTTGATATGAACCAGATGTTGCCAGATGGATCTAAATCCAAACCACTACAACAACAATGGGATAATTCCTATTCACTTCATCTCGAAGAGAAACGGTTGCAGATTCAAGCTGAGATGCTGGAACTTGAGAAGCAGCGTTGCAAGTGGCAAAGGTTTATTAAGAAGAAAGACAGAGAACTAAACAGGATGAGGATGGAAAATGAACGAATGAAACTTGAGAATGAACATATGTCTCTTAAATTAAGGCAAAAGGAGATAGAAATGGATCTTGCTTTGAAAAGAACCTAGTGATTTTCATTTGACACTATGGGATTTTTCATAGGTGATTCAAGTCATTTACTTGTGGCCAAGTTTCATAGGCTTGTTGCAATACTGAAAGAACTCTTTCCTAAAAATCAAACTTCTACTTCTTCCTGATGTCCTTGTACCTTATAAATGAAGTATCTTATAACTTGTCTTCTCTCCCATTATCTTGTCAATTCTTCCATTTTATTGGTAGTAACACTGAATTGCTATTCTCTAAGTTCTGGTGTGATTTCTAGTTTAGGTGCAAATATAAGTGGCTTCTCATATGTTTAACTTAGAGTGACCACATAATCTCAACAAATTTCCACACACGTGAAATATTTTTTATTAGGGTCTTCCTCTGAAAGACAAATGAATTCCAATGAGATTGTTGACATGATATTCTCCAGCCAACAATATCAGGCTTTATTTGTGTACTTCTGCTAGTTCATGTTATATAAACTGATACTCTTGCTGAATGATAATGAGCTCCTTATATGTACTATTTCCTACTATTGAAGATTATTAGATCATGATGCTGGAAATGCGCTTGTAGTTGAAAAGAAAAGTTACAATTAATCATGAAGTGCCACTGGAGTGCAAAATGAGATTTACCCTTAATCATGGAGGAATGTAACTTGAATTGAAGAATGTATATGTTTGTAGTTGGATGTTAGTGTTATTTGGCAACATCAAGCATTTTAAAGATAATTACATCACATCAAAATCTCTTCCTTGTGGCTGATACTAAACAACAGCCAGGAAGCCCTAGTGTCCTACTACTTGCCATACCACTACACCATCGAACGACTCCTGTGAAAAACGAAGGCATACAGCTAAAATGGAGGTGTGTAAGTTTCTTCTTTAGCAATCGACGTGCGTTGAGCAGATCTCTCACAAGAAACTCCAATAGGAGTGTGCACAATTTCTGCTTCATTGTAGGGCCTTGCGAAGCGAGTTGTATGCGTCAACACAAACCTTGAACTTTTCCTCTGCTATAGCCTGCAGTAACAAAAGATTATTCTCCTTCAAGGTGTTCTAATAATATCCTGGATGTGAAACATAAAAGGGTAAAAGGTTCACAATTAGCACAAAACAAGAGTACCCAGCAAAAATGCATATCGTAAAGCAAATCATTTCTGTTCAGAGAAATGACAACAATGGGAAACCAAATCGCTGTAGGTGCTTGCGTAATAAATTTATAAGCCTCCAAAGTTAGATCCGTTGGTAAGTATATAAAAATTTATCTGTAATGAATATCATGGATTATTTTCTATGCACTTTCCAATTGAATTTTTAATTTACTCCCCTCCTCGATAGGGACAAAAAAAAGTAGCTAATACAGTGATTTCACATTTTATGTAGTAAATTTATAGGTATAACGATCCTGCACTAACTGAATTAATTTCCTCTCGGTAACTAAAAATTTACGGTTTTCTAAATCAATATAGCCTTTGAAGTTTATTTAGACAAAAAATATATAAATAAATTGAATTAATGGTGCTTCTTGAAACTCAAAAAAATGAATTCTTAATATCGCACTAGAGGCTTAAGAAAAAGCATTAAGGTTTATTGGTTTGATGTTGCGATAACTTGAATTAATTTTGTAAGCTATAGAGGACAGAGTTGGCCTAAATGACTTGAAATCTAGAGATGCCTAATTTTATTTTATTTTTTAAATACTTCTAAAAAGAAAATTTCAAATGCACTTCAAATAAAACGCAAATACACTTGTGCTGGATGATGAGAAGCAGACCTGAGAAGGGCCTCGATGCTTGTCAGGGTGCCACTTTAAAGCATAAGCATGGAAGCTGGCAAGAGTAAGTCAGATATGAATTTGTAGAATATCGGAAATTGCAAACGGAAACAAAGAAACTTAAGTTAATTTTGTCTAGAAAAGTAACTTACGCAGATTTGATAGCATCTAGTCTCAAGGGACCTGCAAGTGGCAATCCCAGAACTCTTCTATGGGATTGCAAGCTTACATCAATTGATTCTTCTTCTTCTTCTTCGAGATCACTTTCATTCCATATCCGAGTCCTAGATTTAGCCTTCTGCGAACAGTCTCTCCACTCAAATCCACCACAAAAATTGTCGAAATGAAGTTTTTCGTCTGAATTAAAAGACCATGTAAAAGATCTTTGTCCACCAAATCTGCTGAACTTGGTAAGCGGCTCATAACCATCATCATCATCATCAATGTTCTGCCCGTGTTGCCGATCTAAACAGCACGAAGATTGTTTGTTTGTGCCATGAAACTTTGAACAATTATCTAGGGTAACAGAATGAATGCAAGGAAAGTAGACAATATATTGACATAATAAATCTTCTAAACTGCAGCAACACCAATAACTATTCCAGGCAAAGTTGCTACAGATTCAGCTGTTTTTCACTTCCTTTCAATTACTTAGATTTCTCCCTTTAGTAGGGACCTAGCAACTACTTCATATCATGCTTTAAAAGCAAAAGAAACTGTTCTGCGCCTTATTTCAGTTACTTAGATTTCTCTGAAAGCTAAGATATACAACAACAATAACAACAAACATATCTCATTAGGTGAGGTCAGCTATATAGATCCTTCTATATTATTGGGCTCTTTCCCCTACTATATCATCATTTATACTTATATAAATTTTATCTAATTTTATTGTTGCTAATCAAATTTTTTTATCTTTTCTTTTCCACACTTGATGTGTGTATTTATCATAGTTTCACATCGCCTAACTGAAGCATTTCTTGATCGTCTAAGTACATGTCTATA
>JBAMHZ010020935.1:0-19018 GCA_037177395.1 Alpinia galanga
GCTTAGAAGAAGAATTAATATTTTGTGTGTACAAGAGACAAAATGGATAGGTGAGAAGGCAAAAATGATAGAGAATTTGGGTTTTTAATTATGGTACATAGGAAAGAGTAAAACAAGAAATGGAATGAGTATTATGTACATAGTTCGTTAAAGGATGAACTTGTAGGCGTTGTTAGAAAGTATGATAGAATTATAATACTCAAGATAGTAGTGGAGAAAGAAATTATAAACGTAATTAGCGTATATACACTTTAAGTAGGATTGAATGAAGATACTAAATTAAAGTTTTGGGATGATCTAGATGAAGTATTATAAAATATTTTGTCAAATGAAATGATTTTCATAGGAGGTTATCTAAATGGACATATTGGAATGAAAAATAAGGAATATGAGAGGGTGCAAAGGGGTTATGGGTTTGGAACAAGAAATAAAGAAAGTAAAACTATATTGGATTTTGCGATAGCATATGATCTTATATTCGCTAATATGTTTTTTAAGAAAAGAGAACAATACTTGGTCATGTTTAAAATTGGAAATAATAAATCGCAAATTGATATTCTTATGGTTAGAAAGAGGAATAGAAAAATTTGTAACGATTGCAAAGTCATCCCTGGAGAAATCTTATCTACCCAATATAGGTGAGTAGTTTTAGATATACTTCTTAAGTATAATATTAATAGAAAAAATATATATATGACTCCTAAAATTAAGTGGTGGAAGTTAAAGGATGAGAAACAAAACATATTTAAAGAAAAGGTAGGAGTATAAATATTAGGTGAAATAAACGTGAAAGAGGAAGATCAAAAAAGACTTGGTTAGCAATAATAAAACAAGATAAAATTTATTTAAATATAGATGATGATATAGTGGGAGATAGAGCTCAATGGCGTAGAAGGATCCATATAGTTGACCCCACTTAGTGGGATAAGGCTTGATTGTTGTTGTTGTTGTTGTTGTATAATATATAAATTTATATTTTATTTTAAAAAATATAAAAAATAAAAAAAAAATAAATGATATTTTAAATAAAAGTCTAAATTCGAATTTATAATAAAAATCTTAAAAAATGTATCGAAACCGTGCCGATATAGCATGATATAATATCGAAACAATATCGTTTTGGTCATAGACTGAAATATCAGCACTGGTCAGAATTTTAAACCATGCTCAACGCTGTCCAGAACTTCTTTAAGGTTCGCAAAAACTAAGCAATTTTGACCAATGTTGGATTGTTTGGAGCAATTGTTGTTAAAATTACTCCACATTGTAGCTACAATAGCATTGGGGTGGATTAAAAAGGATAATTTGGGATGAGACTCTCTTTTGATGATAAAAAAAAAGCGCTCTTTTAATTTTTACCCTTTAAATATTTGTTACACATTGTTTTAATTGTTGAACAATGTTGGGGAAAGATTTAAGTGCTGACTGCTTTGCTATTTAAAACTGCTTGCATACAATTTATAAAATTATTATTAGGTATTAGGATATTGTTGATATTGAATGACTATTTTAAAGATTCCTTAGCATTTCCATGAATTCCACCCAATTTTGGGATGCTATACCTGGCAAAACATTTTCTTGATTTTTTTCCTCTATGCAGAATTTTGTGCTACTTTTCAGGTTAACAGTATTAAATTTGGATATGGCTGTGATAGTTAATGTTTGTTTGTGTGAGCATGTATGGATGTCGGGATTTATTAATAGTGTAGGAGTATCTTATGAGAAAGATCCTCCGATCTTTTCTTATTTATGACCATACATTCTTTGGTTCTTTGTTTACTGAGAATACTATGCATTAGCTATGCAATTCATTTTTTCAATAGTATGGCCTTGTTTCCCCTTGGGAAGATGGTAAATTGAAAGGATGAAAACATAAAAAGATGGAAAGTGAAGGGAAAGGAAGAGAAAATTATTGTTTGTTAGTGTAGTCTCCTTGAATGGATGTAAATAAAGATGTCATTTTTTTTCTTCATTTTTTATAATGGACAATTGGTTAGTAGATTTTCATCCAGTTTTGGGCAGATGAGTTATGAATGATATAATTAAAATTTTCCCTTCCAATATCAGTCTTTCCTTGTTTTTTTTTCCTTTTTTTACAAAGGAAACAAGAGATAAATAGTAACAAGCCTATTGCTTCATGTCATCGAAATCCCTGTTTCAGATCCATCTGCCTTCATTGCTTTTACGTTCCAGTTATCTATTAAACTTCATGTTA
The DNA here is from genome assembly GCA_037177395.1 of Alpinia galanga. Lineage (NCBI taxonomy): Eukaryota > Viridiplantae > Streptophyta > Magnoliopsida > Zingiberales > Zingiberaceae > Alpinia > Alpinia galanga. The sequence goes on from JBAMHZ010020935.1 coordinate 2,216, forward strand.
ACCTTATGTGTTTAAAAATAAAAGTAACTACTTCCATAACATTTTATGCTATTAAATTTGTTAGTCTATCAAGTGGCTAAAAGAAAACTTTGATTTTCACCTTTCATTATAGTCAAATGGTCTTTCAGTAGTGTTTAATTTTATTGAAATATACACGTGCCAAAACAGCTTGATCTAATACTTTCAGCAATGCTTATCACTTGTTATTTTCTAAAGTTGCCTCTTTATATTAATGTTTATCAGACATAGGTTTGTTCTGTTGTTTTTTCAGAGCTTGAAGCATAACCCAAATGGCAGATTTGTTGTTGTTTGTGGAGATGGAGAGTACATTATATATACTGCGCTGGCATGGAGGAATAGATCATTTGGGTCTGCCTTGGAGTTTGTCTGGTCTTCTGATGGAGAGTATGCAATCAGGGAAAGCACATCAAGAATTAAGATCTTTAGTAAAACCTTCCAGGTTTGACCTTTCTCTCATGTATCTCTACTTCATAAATTCATGCATTAGATTAATTTACTCGCTTAAAGTTAGAATGGAAAAACCACTGAGAGATGGCCATGAGTATTCTTTAGTCAATTCTCCTTGTTTTCCCCCTTGGTTTTGCCGCATCATTATCAAGCCATGTTTCAACTAGGCTTTTCTTATTTTCAGATGATAGGAGTAATTTATATTTATTGCCTTGGTGTTGTTCTTAATCAAGGATTTGCACAAGTACCTATGCTATTTCTATTTGGTATAGACTAGGTTTATCAAATAATTAACTTTTGAAACATTTCTGTCCCTGATTATTGACCCAGATGATTCTTTCAGGAGAGAAAAAGTATCCGGCCAGCCTTTTCTGCTGAGCATATTTATGGAGGAATACTATTAGCAATGTGCTCCAATGACTTTATTTGCTTTTATGATTGGGCTGAATGTCGATTAATACGTCGGATTGATGTTAGTGTTAAGGTAAGTTCAATATGTCCATTTTTGTATGTTGCTAAACTTTAAGCTGCTTCCTCAGTCTTGTTGATTGCTGCAGAACCTGTATTGGGCTGATAGTGGTGACCTTCTAGTCATAGCAAGTGATACATCATTCTACATACTGAAGTACAATGTAAGTTGGCATACCTATTATTTTGCAGATATTTTATATATATTATATAGATACAACCTTTTGCAAATAAGGTAGGACTACGTACAATAAATCAAATCTCACATTGACAGGAGCTTTGTACACCGGGCTTATTACTAATGATGTATTTTCTTCTTTACCCATATAAAAATGCTCACAAAATTTTGGAAATTGCATGCTCATTTATTTTGGATTTCTGTCAGAGAGATGTTGTTTCCTCTTACCTAGAAAATGGTAAGCCAGTAGATGATGATGGAGTAGAAGAGGCATTTGAGCTGCTGCATGAAGTAAATGAGCGCGTTCGAACTGGTATATGGGTTGGTGATTGTTTCATTTATAACAATTCTTCTTGGCGACTTAATTATTGCGTTGGTGGAGAGGTAAACTTCATTTTTTCCTCCTTCATTTCCATGTATATTTCTTTAGTCATAAGATTATTGGTTTTTCATTTTTCATGTTTAGGTCACCACCATGTTTCATTTGGACCGTCCTATGTATTTGTTGGGATATCTTGCTAGTCAAAGTCGTGTGTATCTAATTGACAAGGAGTTCAAGTAAATTGGCACTAGTATCTGAGGATATTCTCATTTTTCATATTCTCATTTTTCATTATTGCTGTTCTTTACCAAAAAATATCTGTTCATTTCAGTGTTATGGGCTATACCTTACTCCTCAGTTTGATTGAGTATAAAACTCTAGTTACACGTGGGGATCTAGAACGCGCAAAAGGAATTTTGCCATCAATTCCAAAGGAACATCATAATAGGTACATCATTTTTACTAGGTTTTCGGTTTTGGTTGACCTGCTATGCTATTATTGTTGTTTAGTAACTCAATTTCATTATAGTGAACATGAAGCCAACCATTGTCAAAAGCTATGTACCCTGAACACATTCTAATTTTATTCCAATTCCAAAATGCACACGTGCTCTGATACTAGCTTATAATCATGTTAAGACACTTAATCATGTTATATTACTTGAATGAAGTTTTATTTATCTTTAACTCAATTGTTGAGTAATTTTGTCATTTCAAACATAGTATGTCGTTATTATTAATTTGACATTGAATATTAATTGGAACCTTTAATTTGTTAGTGTGGCGCATTTTTTGGAATCTCGGGGAATGATAGAGGATGCTCTTGAGGTAGCAACTGATCCTAATTACAGATTTGATTTATCTGTTCAACTTGGCCGATTGGAAATAGCAAAGGTACATTTTTGGATCTATTAGAATTTAACATGCTTATTCTCTTTCTTAGCTTTTTTCCTTGTGTGGTTAGTTTCTTGGGGATTTTTTTATTTCCCATTATATGATTGTTGTTTCCTCTTCAGGAAATTGCTACAGAGGTACAAAGTGAAGCTAAGTGGAAACAGTTGGGAGAGCTTGCTATGTCTATTGGAAAGGTAATATGGAACCTTAAAAACCTTAGTTTTGTAACGTGATGGTTAGCGGTGTCATGATCATTTTGACCTGTAAATTTGTCAATTACAACTGCATCTTATGGACTGTGAATATACGTGTTGGCAAGATTCCCTTGTAGTTCAGAAATGAAAAGAATTAAAATGAAAGAGAAATGCTTTTATTCTTAAAGCAGATTGATTTATGAATAGCAAATATTCTGGTAACGATGGACTAAAGTTTTGCTAACCTTTAGTTTCAGCCAGCAATTGGCACTGAATGTCATAGGATAACCTGAAAGATTGCTGTGCTGATAAATGGATAAGTGCACAAGATATGGTTCATGGTAAGAATACTGAGAAAATCCATTTTGTCCTCTAGCCTTCCCATTGCCATTGTCCCTTCCCAATCTAATACCTGCAAACTGGAGTTGGAGCATGAAAGAGTGATATCTTTGAAGACTCAAAAGTATGGTGTCAAGCAAGTTAAATAGACTGCTAGAAAACTAAAGGCTTTTAAGACCCTATGGACAAGCTGGTTCACCATAAAAGATCCTTACTTTGGGTCTTAAGTGGGTTGAGTGGAGATCTTTTCTGGAATATGAGATAAAATTGGTTGATTTTTTCATAGTTTATATTGTAGCATATTGTCTCTTACCGTAGTTGACTATTGGTATTTTACTAGTTCCAACAAGGACAGTGATATATTCTGTGGTAATATACTTAATTGCTTAACTTTGATTTCTGATGGATATAATCATCTGTCTTGTTCTAAATTTAGTGTATCGACCACCCTGAAAATTGGCTTGCTGACATGGAGAAATCCCATGTCATTTTGTCCTAGTACTTTTTGACAATTGATATTAGTGCAGTTATTGACTCATATTTCATTTCTTGTTATGCAGTTAGAGATGGCTGAGGAATGTCTATCACAAGCTATGGATTTGAGTGGATTGTTACTTCTTTACTCATCCCTTGGTGATGCTGAAGGGATAATAAAACTTGCATCTCTTGCAAAAGAACAAGGAAAGAATAACATTGCATTTCTTTGTCTATTCATGCTGGGTAAACTGGAAGATTGCCTTCAGTTATTGGTGGACAGGTAATTTCGTGTTGTGCTGGTGTGAACCAATGCGCTATTCTATCTTGTATTTTTGTTGTCTTGTCAAAGTTTGTTTACCTTCTTTAATTAAGAATCCATGTTTTGCAGTAATCGCATTCCCGAAGCTGCACTGATGGCAAGGTCATATCTGCCAAGCAAAGTATCAGAAATTGTATCATTATGGAAAAAAGATCTTAGTAAGGTATGTTTCTTTTTTTCTTCACCAATCTTTTTTCTGAATAGCTTGCTTTTGGTTTTTAAAAAAAATGGCAGGAAAAGTAGGTTATATTTATTTAGATCTGCTTAAGTTTCCTTTGAAATTTCCTTATCAGGTTTGCTAACTCTATTTCCTAACTCCTTGATTGTGCGAAGGTCAATCCAAAAGCTGCTGATTCTTTGGCTGATCCTGCAGAGTACACTAATTTATTTGATTACTGGCAGATTGCTTTGGTTGTTGAGTCAAATCTTGCTCCTAACAGGTTTTTATTATGTTATATCTTATATGTTAGGCATTGCAGTCATTAACATATGAACTTCTATAAAATTATTTCACTACTATGAAGCAACAATTTTTTTTTTTTGATAAATTGTGATAATTTAGATCTGGATTCTTGATAAGGGACAGAAAAGCCCCATTCACACCTAGATATTAGGATAATATATTGATTTGTAGGCTTACCATAGGATGACACTTGTTTGTTTTTCTTTGCTTGATTTACTTTATCTAATATAGTATATCAATTTAAATGAGTATGCTTGTTTGTTTGACTTAGATATTATTTGTTTAGCTTACAACATAGCTAAAATTGACTGTGCAATAAACTAAGAGTATTTCTAGTTTCCAATCCAGCTTAGGTTGCTAGATAGTTGGATGCGATAATTGGTCAATTTTTCTATATGTATTATAAAAGAAACACTTGTTCACATGCTTTTGGGCACTAGTCGATAAGGGCAGGCATACATGTGCGATCTAACAAATTCCCATTATATAACCAAATCTTTATGTTTTGTGCTGCTTTATAAAATATTTTACCATTTTGTATGCAGATAAAATTCTGGTATACAATACGAGTAGTGCTGGATTTTTTGTATTTTTTTCTTCTAAATACAGAGCTTATCTAGGAAGCTTAATGTGCCTCCGTTTCACTTTTTGTTTTTACTCAAAGATTTCCTGTTTTGTTATAGTTACAGTTATTGTTTTTACCATTTCATCTGTGCTAGTTGTGTTTTACAAAACTAAAATACCAGCACATTCTTGAGCAAGGTTTCAAAAGTGTGTGCATGCATGTGGTTAGCCACCATATACAGAAAAAACTTTCCTTTGATTATATGGATTTGATTGATTTAACCAGATCAACATTTGACTTGGAATTTAACAAGTGATTGGTTTAGTCTTCATAATCCTTATTCAGGTCATAAGCAGATGAAATGTGGCCCCCCCTAACTGGACGAGCCTATGAGCTCAGTTTTCAAAAGAGAGGATCTAGGGCTATTTGCTTTTCTAAGAAACATATATCTAATTGCTCTCAAATCTAACTGAGAACTGTTACACATTAATTTTTAAGTAGTAGAAAAAGGCTTGTTAGAATGTTTGGAAAAACACTGGCATGCTAACGGGCAAGGCTGTCATTGAAAAATTTTTCATATGCAACTTCTGTGCTGAAAAATGAAACAAGGACAGCCTGGGGAAAAAATTGAAAAATAGCACCCATTATCTAAAGAACCAAACAAACGAGAGAGAATTTTATTATTATTATTTTTTTAACATTCATATAATGTCATTTAAATTTTTTTTGGTTCTCATCCCATTTTATATAAAATCTCAATTATGAACTTATTAAGTTCATGAGATAGAAATGCTATTTCGTCATGACTACAAACGTGATAAACTTGTATTTTGAAGGCTTATTGGGATGCCGAATTAGTTAGCTATTCTCAAGTCCTTCCTGAAATCATCTTACTAAATAGCTGTGACATCTTTCATGATTCTATTTGTTAGGACTTTTACATGAAACAAATCCCATGTCATTGTAGCTATTCTTGTTTCTTGCTGTGTGGTACATAAAGATCTTTTTATTTGTTATATCCATCTTCCCTTCCACATGCCAATTCAATCAAGAATACTAGTTTCTGAATTGGCTCTTAAGATTTAGTTCTTCAATAGACCAATGTAGTCATTATATACTAGAATCTAGCTTATCAAAAGACCCATGTATTCATTGTATATTTTAATTTCGACAATTGTTAAGTACTTAAGTTGGAGTAGGGAGTTTGAGGTTTATGCAAGGTATCTGTCTCTCATTGTCATTTTTTTGAATGATTGGAAATGGACATTAGATCACCAATCTGTCAGTTTTAATTGTGTAGTTCTTATGTTTTCTTTTGATTAGTTTGAACAATTGTGGTTGTCTCGCTTGGATTCAATTGTTGGTTTAAGTTAATACTTCTTTCAACTAATTTGGTACCCTGAATGTCATTTCTGATAACAGGGGTAAGTATCCTCCTGCTGAGGAATACTTGAGCTATGTGGAAAAGTCGAATGTCAATCTTGTGGAAGCTTTTAGAAGCATGCAAGTTGATGAAGAGAGCATGCCTCTTGAAAACGGTGATTATGGCCATGAGGTAGGAGTGACATTTTTATGGACTGGTAACTTTTCTCATTTCTTATGCAAACTTTATATGGTCAATCTGTCAGGACTAGTGTACAATGGTATTAGGACAATAATGATACTAACTTATAAATTATGTGAGCAGAATTATACTAGAACTTTGCTTCCTATGAACAGTTTAGAAATGGATAGGCCTGGCATTATTAATCTACTCATCAAGTCGTTGATGATGAGATGATGGCAACAAAATATCGTGTGCCTATTTGCTTTTCATGATGTCACAAGAAAAGTTGGAATTACTTTTCTAAGCATAGAAGAAATATAAATTACTTCTTTCAGGTTGCTTATTCATCATGCTTCCATTGGTTATACAATATATTGGCTTACAATATGCAGGTGACACAGGAAGATGGGGTAGAGGGTCCAGAGGAACCTGTTGAAGTTGATGTGGATGATTCTACTGACAGTGCAGTCCTTGTCAATGGGAATGAGGGTGAGGAACAGTGGGGTATGAATAACAAAGGAACTTCCTCAGCGTAAACGCACTTGGTTCAGCCTCTGTAAAATCAAAATTTTGTGTCCGGTGATTAATTGTTCTCATTCTCAATTACCTCATTTTATCTAGACTAGTTCCAATGCACATGATAGTAGTAAAACTGTAAAAATCAGGAACTAATTGAAATCTTGGATAGAGAGCCTCACTAAATTATTTAATACGCACTGCAGCTTATCTTCATAGGAGCAAAGTACAATTGTTCTTCAATATTTTCTAAACCGATTCTTGATTATCAATATTAACCATATTGATAAAATGTTCTGTCCATCTGAAGCTGCATTTGACAACTATGTCATTTGTAGCATGCCTGTGTCTGTTACATGCCTGCACTAGATTTCTGTTTGAGAAAAAAAAAAACTCCTACATAGTTTTATTTAATTCCTAATCCTTTGAATTCTTAAGAGTTCATTAATACTCTTGTCTGATCGTGCTGTATGGATACCAATTTGGAGCGTATGTCTCTTTTTTTTTCCCTTACACTGAATTCTTATTCTGTTCTCTTTGAAATGATCTTGCAGTGCTAACTCCGCAAGAGTAGCATCTTCTCGGGACAGGTATCTTCAGTAGCTAATGAAGTTTGCTTACCTCTTTCTTTTTTCTTTTTCCGTTTTGTCTTTTGATTAAGTGTAATTTGTATTTGCCAAGAATAGAAATATAATATACTCCATCTCAGATTTGTTTTCTTATATAAACTTCCTTTAGAGAATTGTAAACGGAATTGTTAATCTTAAACAGGGGCTCAATTACATGAGATGACAATTTCCCTCCTGGATAGTTCACACTGTTGAACGCACCTTATTAAATGATTTAATATCTCTACTATGTAATTTTTTAAATGTTTGGTCGTTGAATTTACCTTTCCGTGTTTACTTTGTGGTCAGGCTCTTGCAGGAAATCTTGTGGCGCACTGTTATCCTTCCCACTGAGATTTCTTCCTCGCTATCCTTCAGCGTCCAGAATTGAAAATCATAATAAACGGATTCATGAGATGGCATAATTTTAAGTTGTTTGTACACTGGACCCACCTTAGAGATATAGTTGAAGTTTTAGATGATTGGGTTTCCCAGAAATGCTTGTTTGGGAATAGCAGACAATTTCTTCCAGCTATTGTATTCAATCATATCATTTATAAAGCTTTGTAATCCGCTTTTTGTTAGAGAAATTTTTTGAGCTTCGTAATCTCCTCTTCGTCTCCCAGATGAAAAATAGCACATGAATGTTTGTATGGTTCTTAAAGCTTGATTGCATCCAAAAAAGTATTGCTTGCTGATGCAGTGTTGTTGGTTTGCCATAAATCTGATGTGATATGTCCAAACGTCGGGGATGAAACTTTCTCCAGTGAGATGGGCGGGATATGCATAGATGAGCGGACATCAAAGCCGCCGGAGTTCTGATGATTAAGTTAATCTTTGAGGGAGTGTTGATTAAGACTGATTAATCCTGTCACGACCACCATACCTTTTGTAATTTATAGCAGCAAGGCGTGCCCCGTTCTATCTCGTACAGGCGGGGGTTAAGCTTTGCAAGAGCAATGTAAGATCATGGCCAACTCCTATCAAGGGCATGCTTGTATTCCCTTTTGTGGATTCGATCCGTTAGGCAGGAGTGGATTGGGGGTCCACACTCTTTGTAAGGGCTAAATTATATATGCAATATTGAATCAGGTGTGCGGGAGGCCAAGCCCTCTGGCAGTCGAAGATGTGCTTGGGTGTTTGAGATGTTGAGCATTCCAGAAGAAGAAAGGTGCGCTTAGGAGGCTGAGTGCTAGGCTGGCTGACAGGTCTACTCATGTAGATTTGAGCCATGCATATGTTGAGTTGGGGGGTCGAGGATCATTTCCCTCGTTGAGTTGTGTTGAGCTCAATTCTTTAGGGGTGGAGAAACTAGCGGGGATACAGACTGATGTGTTTTCGTAATTCTTCAGGGGTGGAGAACCCGGCGGAGATATTGATGTATTTTCGTAATCATAACATCCTTACAACAAGTGCGATTGATGATCGATCTGCCTCACTTTTAATGCAACTGCACTGGTCACCCTTTCCCATGCTTCGTTGCGTTGTTGGACCCGGCGCTGAGATACTCATACCCATCTCCACCATCAAATTAAGAGTGGATTCCCCTTGCAAATCCTGATATCCTGAATCTCATAATGGCTTGACAAGATTAATTCAAGAAAGTCACCTGCCGTTGACTTTGGATTGTGGCAGTATTAGTGCGGCACTTCCGTTGCTGCAGTAAATGTGGTAGGGATGTATGCAAGGGGCAGCCCCTCTCTTCTTTATACTCAAGTTGCCCCTCTGGCAGCTTCTCTTGTTGCTTTCCTTCATTTTCCAGTCGTTTTGTGAATAAATCTGTACTCTATCTAGAAAAGGTTTCACATTAGAGTACGATGGGATGGCTTAAAAAGTCTAGCTCAATGACCATAGAAAGTAGGATTGAACTTTCAAGTATAGACGGCTCCTGGCCTCCTGGGACACGACGCGATAGTAATGAATGGAACTCTTCTCTCATGCAACGACAGTTCGATTCTCCTACTCGATATATCAGACATCACTTAGCGTTAAGTATCTTATTATTCAATAGCATCCTAGTCCTCTAAAAGAAAGGAGATCCACCTTTTATCGTATAGGTTAAGAAGAGCTAATTAGTCTTAACATTGTTGATCTCGACATTCATCGAACTTATACTTTCATCCTACTCCTCCAAAAGAAAGGAGATCCAATCTTTGTCGTATAGATTAAGAAGAGCCAATTAATCTTAACATTGTTGATCTCGATAAGTATAGGCTCGATGAATATCGAGATCAACAATGTTCAAACTAATTGGCTCTTCTTAACTTATACGACAAATATTGAATCACCTTTCTTTTGGAGGATTAGAATGTCATTGAATAATAAAATAATAAGTGCTAAGTGGCAGGAGAGATTGGGTTCTGAAAGCAAATAATTATCATTATTAAATATGATGAATAAAAATATACTATATGTTAGTGGAGATTTTTTTTATTATTTAGATGTCAAATTTCATCCAATTAATTCAGAATAATAAGTGCTAAGTATTATTTATACACGTTCATAGATCGATTTCTAAGATATTTATTTCATTTGAAATTTAAAGTCTAATTTTTTTAATTATTTCTTTAAGTGTTTTACAACTATACCATGCCTAAAATATATATCTTTGCCACTATTGAGTTGGAGATGAAAAACAAAGGCAAAGATATAATTATGAATGAGGCTATTTGTAAAATATATAGAAATAATTAATACAACATAAGAAGCTTAAATTAAAAGTCATCGTAGTGTAGTGGCGATTTGTTCCGCTTGTCAGGCGGGCGAGTCAGATTCGATTCCTAGCATCGACGTAAGTTTTTGAACCTTTTATTATTATATAAAGTTATCGGAAAGAAAAATAATATATATATCAACAACTTTTTATATTATAGCCTAAATAGAAAATATGTTTTCTTTTACAGGACCAACAACGGTGAAAAAAAAAGAAGATTACTTTATAAAAAAAGACTATTTTATAACGAATAAGCACCTACGCCTTTAGGATAATACCAAAGCGTGTACCTATTAAAAATATTTATTACATAAATTAGTAAAATATAAAAGGGTAATTTCAAATAAACTTGAATTTGATCAAAAAGATATATATATCGACTCATTGTCTTTGTTCCCTTCGCTTACACCCATCTACTTAAAAGCACAAAATAAGAAAATTATATCTATAATTACACTATGAAAGTTTGAAACTCATCCATCCTTCAAACCTCGTCTCTCCGACAATATCTAGAAGGAGAAGAGGAAGAGGACAAGCTAAACTTTCCAAGGTTCTCACACAATCCCATGAGATGTTGACTTTTGGACAAGTCAACGTGACATGCCCCTGTCACGTCCTTCTCCTACTACTGCGACAAAGTTCCACGTAAAGCTCCTTCTCTCTTCCTCAGCTTCAAGAACCAGCTTTGGTTTCAACTACTGCTCCATGTCGCAGCTGTACGTACGTCCATTAGATGCATGCTTAGAACTTGTCCTCGGCTTTGATATCCAGCGCCTCCTTCCCCTCCCTCTCCTCGTTCTCCTCTTCCTCCCCTTCATCCTCCTCCTCTGCCATGCTATCGGACCGATCGCCGCTGCTCCTCGCCTCGGACTCCGGCGACTCCCCCGCCCTCGCCTTGTAAGCCGACTCTCGCGGGGGATTTAGCTGCTGGAGCAGGTGGTGATGGTGTTGAGGCGTCTGCGCCACCGACGAGTAGAACTCTTGCGGGATGGGCGTGGCGGCGCAGTAGTGGGCAGGGCCTGGGTGGGCGCCGTAGATCGCCGGAGCCGCCGCCGACGTGGCGTACTCCGGAGGAACCCATATGCCTCCCAGCACCACCAGCTGCGGTGCCGAGGTCGCCGCCTGCGGCGCCGGCGCAGGTCTCCTCGTGTGAAGCCTATATTTCTTGTAGAAAAGAGAGCAAATTTTTAGTCCATTTTGTGAAGCACTACGTCCGGCCGGAAAGGAAACAGTGAGAGGGATCGGCAGAACCTGCAAGTGGCTTTTCACCTCGTCGTTGGTCAATCCATCAACCTTCATCAGCTCCCTGATCTGCTTCGGAGTCGCCACTGTTCCATTTGTTCAGACAAAAACAAAACAAAATTCAAATCTTTGTTTAAACTCAATTGATCTCTAGTTTTTGTTTACAATCGAGGTTACTCGATTAATTAACCTTGAGAGCCTCCCAATATCTGAAGAGCGTTGACAAAGCGCCGGTGCAAATCAGGCGACCAGCATCTCCTGGCTTTCCTCTGGACCGGCGGCGACGGCGTCGCTTGGCTTTCCGTCGCGTTGCTCCCACCTCCCTTGCAGTGTTCTGCTGCTCCGCCACCATTTTCTCTTCTACCATTGACGCCACCGGTCTCCGCCTCCACGCACTTCCTTTCCTCGACGACTTTTTCTGCGGACGCGAGCGCGAGCTCCGGCAGAGCGCGTGGAGGTGCCGCTGCCGGAGCTCTGGCCCCGCTTCTATTCTTATCCTTGGAGAAAGGGAGGAAGGCGCCGCCGTTCCTCTGCTTGGCGTCCAGCGCCAGCCTGGGGCTCACGTCGATTGCATGCTCTGCCTCCAATTTCGTCGCCGGCACCGGCGGGAATTGCTTCTCCGCTGCGGCGTCTGCCGGTTGGCTCCATAGCTGGGACGAGAGCATCCAACTCGGCTTCTCGGAGTGCGCATTGAGACCGCCGCCCTCTTCGTCCCTGTTGACGTTCATGTTCTTAAGAGGTATGAACTCTTCCAGCACTGGCCGCACCCCCTGCTTCGTTTGGCACGCCTCCAGCTGCTGCTTGTAGCACTCGATCGCTGCTATTTCAGAAAGCAAACTAATCACAAAAGTCGAAATCTTACACCCTAACCAATTGCACCACATGAACTTTGGTCATTCAATTGGTACCATTGTTTAGAAGCTGCATGCAGAGAGGTAGCTCGCGCTTGAAAGCTTCAATCTTGTTGCGTTCTTCCTCGAGGCGCGCGAGGAATTCTTGAATCTTCTGGCTCTGCACTGGCTGTTGTTGTTCTGCGATCTTCTTCTGGAGCATGGAGTAAGCCTTAGGCTTATAATCGAGGCTGAGCTCGGCGGGCACTGAAGCCATAGTAGCTGTTACTGCTACGACGAATGGATGCTGCAACGTCTTCTTAAGACGGAGGAGGTGGAGGAGGATGCTGTGCTCTCACAAGAGGAATCATGGGGGATTACCCTCTTTGTAGGGTGAATTTGAGGTGGAGGAATAAAGTGAGATTGGAGAGGAGGAAAAGAAAAAGGTGGAGAATGATAAAGCACGGTAACTTCTTGCAAAGAACAAAGGCAAAAGTTTGTGAGATTGCATGAGAAGGGAATCAAGGTGGCCAAGTGACTCATCAACTCCCTCCCTTTGGACTCCTTGTACTGCTTCAAATCAACTGTAGACATCAAAAAGATTCTTCTTCCCTCCCCCTTTTTACACTCGCCTGCCTGTTTCTTGTCTTTTATGGAATTGAAGCGAATTGAAACAGTAAAATTCGAAGTTTTCAGCTACACACATATTGCATGACTTAAGTGTTTCACAAAAAGCGTCAGCTACCCTGCAGTTGGTACGCAGAGTAGCTCGGTGAACAAATGCATGAATCGCAGAGGACATTCTGGTAGATGAACAGCTAAAAAGATAGCCACAGATGTCAAACTGATATTTTTTATAGGACCATGATTCAGAAATGATTAAGATATAATAAACGGGTTATAAGATAAAGATGGAGAAGCATATACTTCCGATAGATAATTCAAACAAGATATGCAAAGATTCCCAGTGGCAGAGGCCATACTAAAGGAAAGGGGAAGATGCTGGCCGCCTCCTTTTTCTTTAATTCGTATTCAAAAGGTGTACACTGTCTCTAAACTTTCGCACTCACAGAGAATTCATGGCAGACGACAGGATATCTAATGTGTGCTTAAGAGAATATTATCGTCAAAGGGCCTCCATAAGCAAGGAATATCTCTATGGTGGCCAGTACTCAACTAAAGTCCTTGTAGAATAAAGAAATTTGGCCAGTTAATTAAAGAGGGAACCTAAAGTTTGACATCTGTTAAAGAGTGCATCTCGTTTTCAGTTTCACCACTTCAAAGCTAAACGCTTTCTGTAATTTTTATAAACAGTTGAATGAATTTTCAATGGTCAAAAAGATAAACACTAATGGTTTTTTTTTAATGAACATTCTAAAAAAGCCTTAATGATCTTCCTCTAGCAGAATAATTGTAGGCGATTAAACTTTCTAGAAGAGTGAGACTCGAGGTGACGGGAAGGCAAAGGCACTGAAATGAAGCAAAGAAGAGGGCAATGAGAGGCAGGAATCTTCCATGCGGTCGCTTTGGTAGCTTTAGAGGAAGTGCGCAGGAAGTTAATCAGATTCCTCTACGCCTACGGAGAGAAGAGAAAGAAGAAGAGCTGTGCAGTGCATCGAATTCGATGTGCAATCATGAAGCTCGGTCTCTTTCTGCGTCAGTCTTCAGGTACAAGACTCCAACGCGGGCCTTTTTCAGATTCCCTCCGCCCATTTTTTTCGCCTTCTCGCCGAGCTTTTGAGGCGACGACACATGGCTTCGGTATTCCCCGGCATCGCGCCTGTTGAATATACCTTTTGTCTAATGCGAGCAGAGAAGGTTCCAATTGGGCCATGGCCATTAGCTTTAATTATTCGTGCATCTTCTTCTTTAAGTTAAACCCCCGAGTTATCTAGAGACAAGGATGATTCCTGGCCTCGTAAAGCAGAAGGGATGCATGCAAAAGGACGGCCATGGCTCTGGCTGGAGATGCTGAATTGCCAACAAAGGCTTAATGTGGGACTCAAGGCCATCAATTTGCACCAGTTGAGTTTTGTTAGTGGTGTTCTTAGGTTTAGATTAATTGTCAGTGAGTCTGAAATCTTGGTATGATCATGAGAATGTCAAAAAAGATGATTCTATTTTGCTATATATATATATCTGTATATATATATAGTTTCTTTGCCAGAACAGGATTTCCAGTTGAAGAGATTACAGAAGAAGCCAATCCCAGTAGATAAGATTTAACTTTGGAAAGCAAATATGGTCCGTCCTACTTAACCTTTGGTTGCTTGCTCATGCAATGGCTCTCTAGGCATCGGCGCCTACTGCACAAACAGGCTTCGACAGAAGGTCTTGATCAGAATTAAACTGCATGCGTTCTTGAGTTCATTTCAGATATTTGAAGTCACTAAACCTTCCTCAGCTTGTCCTATCAAAATAGTCAGAAAGGTTCATGCAGCTTATTCGAATCTGTGACTGACCCAATCTGGAATCAAGTTTCCAAACTTATGTAATCCTTCATGCCGCTTGACCTATCCCGGCCACAGGACTCGTCTGGATTGCTTGGCTTAATTGAACTGTAATTGAATTTGTTCACAAATAAAATATTAACGAACTGAACAGCTATATATGTATTTTGAGTTTGTTTATTTAGTTTAATAAATCATTTATTTAATTAACCTTCTGTATATTGAAGGAAAATCCTCTCTTGTTGCTTGTCACTAGCTGCTGCTAGTCAAACATGCATTCTTTTCTTCAAATGCTACTCGCAAACAAAGACTGACATGGCAAGAAAAAAAAGAAAAGAAAAGAAAAGATGATTAAAAGGCTGAAAGAGAGGCTGAAGCCAGCCAGTGTCCTTGCCATTTCCATTGTTCTGATTCCAAGTGCCATGATTGATACGCTCATGTGCAATTCCCTTCCAAAGCATGGCTTTCTCATGCTATTATTTTTCAGTTAACAGACAGGGCAAAGTCTGTGTTGAGCACATCCATTGCAACGCTTGCAAACTCAAATTATGGAATTCGCATCCGGATAAAAACATACAAAATGGATAATTCAAGTTTAATTAATGGAGCAAGCAAGCAGTTACTGAAGAAGTCCTCGACACAAACTTTTGTGAAGGAAATGATAATAATTGGTGGAGTCAAAAGTACTTGTATAAGCTGCCTTCCACCCAAATGAGTGATGGCAGCCCCAGTTGGCAGTCGTTTGTTTGTGAGAGACATGCTGGTGGATAAGGGTGAGGACTGAGACTCAGAATTAGTGGGCCTGCAGCTCGGCTTCAGCTTTCACCACTCTCTTTTTCATGGTTTTTAAATAATGAATATACTCATAGATTTATATGTTCAATTGCATTATTTTGGAGTTTCTTGTTAGAAAGATTAAAAAAAAATTCCTAAAGGTTTATAAAGACATAAATGAAAAGAGAAACACATTTAGGTATAGGGGCATTTGTAAAAAGATGAAGTTAGTTTGGTGTCACTGATTTATGTATGCAAATGTAATCCCAAAGATTCAGTTTCATATAGATCTAAACAATATATATATAGTTGGTGAAATCTCGTGATAGAATTGATAACTAGCAGTTGATGCCACTTAATATAACGTGAGAAACACTAAAAAAAACATGTAGTTTTGGATGAGTTTTATAATGAATTTTGAATAAAAATTCATTATAAAAATTTTTTATAATGAAATTTGCAACGAAAATATTTTCATTGCAAATAAGTCGTTGCGAAATTTTGTGATGAAAAATATCAGTTCGTTGCAAAAATTGCGACGAATAAATATATTCGTTGCATTGCAGATATTTGTGACGAAAAATATATTCGTCGCAGATATTTGCGACGAATATATATTTTCGTCGTAGATTTTGCGACGAACATATATTTTTGTTGCAAATATCTGCGATGAATATATTTTTTATCGCAAATATCTACGACAAATATATTTTTCGTCACTAAATCTGCGACAAAAAATAGTTTCATCGCAAAAAATGATAAATTTTATTTTGATTTTAGAAAATTTTGCGATGAAAATAAATTTCATTGCCAATCTACGATGAAAAATATTTTCGTTGTAAATTCCAGAGCATCAGTCGACTGATAATACTGTACCAGGGCATAGAATTATTTTAAATTGAAAAAAATATTATATGTATGTTACAGTATTACAAGTTGACTGAAGGTTTTTACTAGTCGACTAATGCTCTGGAATTTACAACGAAAATATTTTTCATCGCAAATTTGACGATGAAATTTATTTTTATCGCAAATTCTAGATCATCAGTCGACTGATAGAAGTCACTAGTCAACTGGTAATATTACAACAGGGCACAGAATATTGTTTAATGAACTGACCAGTTGAGTATCTTTCATCAGTCGACTGGTAACACTGTAGCAGGACACAAAATATTTTATAGTCGATTGACCAGTCGAGTGACCATTACCAGTCGACTGATGGAATCCACCAGTCGACTGATAATACTATAGCAGGGCACAGAATGTTGTTTAGCTGACTGACCAGTTGAGTGTCCATCACTAGTCGATTGGTAATACTGTAGTAGAGCACAGAATGTTTTATAGTCGACTGACCAATCCAGTTTCCATTACCAGTCGACTGGTGGAAGCCACCAATCGACTGGTAATATTGTAGCAAGGCATAAAATGTATTATAGT
>JBAMHZ010021441.1:0-18986 GCA_037177395.1 Alpinia galanga
TGTAGGTGACATCACTTGGACCCTTTTCCGCGCGCTCTTCCTCTTCTTCCTTTAACTACTGCTCTTTTCTTTGGGTTTCTACTGCTAGGCTGAGGTTCGATCAGAACATGCTCGATTGATTTTAATGTTGTGCCGTTCTGCGATTTAGTTGTTGTGTTGTCCATTCCTTGGGCAACTGATGGAATGACGGCCGGAAGCATGTAAATTGTTGCTTCAGTTGTGATTGCAGTTTGTTCGCCATTGCTACTTTGGGTAGCATTTTTGTTTACCTGGCATACAGGTTGTGGATTGGGATTCGACTCCGAGGAACCACTGAACAAAACAGAGCAAGCAGTTAGATTAAGAAGACTACTAAGAATGGTAGCGAAGATATTCTTGTGTATTTAATTACCCATTGGTGGAGAATTCATTTGCCGATCCATCTGTTCCATGCAGTGAAAGAGTAATCACGTCGTGCGGGTTTGATTCTGCCACACATCGTATAGTGCATATTCTTTTAAGAAATATTCAATACGGTACACAGGTATCAAAGCATTCGTGCATAAATATAACCACAATAAAATGGGACATCTAAAGAGCAATAGGCATCTTTAACACATATTTTTGCCCAGCTAGATTCCGTTCCATTTTAATACCAATACCGATATCTAACATGAATGATTGATGTGTGTGTGATTATCACTGCCAGCGACCAAAAACTAACACAATCCAAGAAAGGATGACCAGACGGTATATGTCAAGTGATAGCCAGATTACTAGGCAACAAAAGAATTGAATAACAAAATTGTAATTCTATTTTCTTTTAGTACAAAAGAAAAAGAGATGAGAACTTGAAACCTGAATCTAGGTTCAATTCGGTAGAGTTATTGGCCTTGATTACCCCAGTAGTTTTATTTGTGCTAGAAGCGCGAACCATATTCTTGAGATATGTAGCATCATCAGCATCACTGGAATGAAAAGAAGAAAAAAATTCACAAATAGTCATGGGTCAGTAAAACATACACGACTAAGTTGTGTTAACAAACTAAATAACCATAAACCATACAGATTCAAGAATTATTGACTGATTCTTAAATTGATAAATTATAAAATTGTTACCGTGTGATCTTAAAATCATGAATTCGAATCGTGAAACTAGTCTTTTGCAATGCAGGATAAGACTGCATACAATAGACTCAATGTGATTCAACTCTTACTAGGACCCTGCACTGGCAGGAATTTTCTGCACCCGACTGCCTTTTTTCTTAAATTGATAATTATGATATTGATGAAAACTCATTTTGATTGAGTTAGAAGCTTTCGTGAAAAAGGGGTGAACATATTTCATGGAAACCATTTGACAAGTGGGAGTTTCTTATCAATAACAAAAGGCACGCCGCCTATTTCCCAATAAACTGACTTTCCCTGCACTTGACCAGGGCGATTGCAAGGTGGGGCGGCAGGCTTCTTAGCAATTTGTAGCGGCAAAAACAAGATAACTTCTGTTCGATCATCATATACTACTCATTCTGCAGATAGCTTGCAAGGGTATATGATCGACCAGTTCCTTTTAACTTGACTGCCCAATTAAGGCATGACACCTCCAGGGTCTCAGCAGAGCAGTTGTCGCCACCACAATATCACACAAAACTGTGCTATTTTATTTCATTCATATCAGGCTGCAACAATGCAGTATCAGATGGTACTCCACTGGTAAATTCACTTCTAAGAGAGCCTCCAAATTTGGCAGGTCCCTTGACTGAGTGGTAGATAGTAGGGACCAAAACGTTTTCATCAACCCCCTCAGAAATTTGTGCTAATCATCCCAATACATTGTTCCTTGAGCCTAGAAACCAGCATCTGACCATTCTTTAAGATGAACATGCACCTAGGATATGTCGACATGAACATCAATGAAGGTTTCTTCAGCCTTAGAGCTGGTGAGATATCAGAGGAAGAAGAATGTAGGAATAACTGTGATAGAATGCCTGGCACCACTAATCCATTACAATGCCAGTAAATATGAATCTTATATTCACTGTTTGAGCTTGAGAGAGTTTAAAAAGACTAAATGTCCTTAATCAGTGATATACCTATCATCTTAAAATAAAATTTGGTAAAAAATTTATGAAGAAACTAGTAAAACATGGCATGCATGGCATATCTATATATAACTGTGTTGACTTACCGATCTGGTGTCTCAATTACTTTTTCAATATGAGGCATGGAGTATCTGGAATCTCCTGAATTCAAACAAAATTAAACAATATTATAAATTTATAAATAAACTGTTACTCATAGTGCTCCCGGAAAGATAGTTTTTTCTTCGACAAAGAAATTACCACCAGGCACCGTTGACGTTGAAGCTGAAATGAAAGATTCATGAGGAACTTTATTCTTGACATTGTCTTCTTGCACAGTTGACAAGAAGTTGCTGACATCCTGATGACAGAAGATTTTCATAGTTTATATTCAACTATAATGTTAAAGTATGTGTTAAAATACAAAGACATGCAATGACATAGAATATCCAAAAAAGAAAAATCAAATATAATGTTTAGTAAAAACAAGAAAAACATTGTTTACCTGATTTGCATCCAAGTAAGTATACAAGTTAGTCCCTTTGGGTCCATCTGATACAGTGGAATCTAAAGTGCTCGTAGTTGGCATTGACAATGCAATTTCCTTCGGTGCCACCACCTCCTTCAGTGTTTTCTTGGTTTCTGAAGTAAAGGTAGTGGAGGTGGATTTATCTGTGAGTGGCAGCGTTGATGGGTTGGCATAGTAAGTTTTATCAACTAAGTTACGAACGTCCTTGGAACAAAGACTTTCAACAAGCTCTGTAAATGATTTAGCAGGAGCACTGCCATTTTCCATAGATGATAAAGAAGATGAAAATTGCATTGTTCTTAAAAAGTCATGATCCCTCCTCTCATTTGCTGCTGATGAGATCTTTGAAGTTTTTCTCTCAGATAATTCCCGGGAATCAATTTGTATGAAGGAACAACTCTCCAGCCAAGTATCTGCCAAACGGGGTTTCTTATTATTAGTATTGTCTGGGCTTTCCCACAATCTGGCAGAGAGAAACTTCCTCTTAAATTCCTGCAGCAAACATTATATTGTCAGGAAAGAAACATATAAGCATCAGCTTGGCTTCAGAGCAACAACAACTATATGCCTTGAATTCAAACTTTCCAAGAGCATTCTTAAATTGCATGGCTAGAGAAATCTGTGGCATGTTGCAAGAGTAATTTTGCCACTAAAAAAACACATCATCAAGTAGTCATGCTGTTCAGAATGGTGTGTGCCTTTAACATAGGCACTGGACGTGCTTGTGCATTATCTACTTCCAATTTTGCAATTGCTCATGTTCTAATACTTTACCTTGAATGATGGTAAAGAATTGCTATTTGTTGCCTGGTTGCTCTGATCAGGGAAAAGATTCACCCTGCTATCCATAGTAGATTTCAGAGTAGCAGTGTCAAAGCTTGGAGACTGAAAAGGAGGAAGGGATTGCATATATGATTTCGCCAAATCCACTGGTGAGACATCATCATGAGCATCCTGTAGAATGCGTGAACGGCAAGTAACTTCATAAAAAAACTTTCATGCTGTGAACTGTGAAGATTTACTCAAAATGAATAGCAACACTTGATTTATGGGGGGGATAAAAACAGAGTACTCGAAACACCTCTTATGGACATGGAGGTTCTTTATTTTTAATAAAAATGACTTAAGTATAATGAACTTCCAGGCAGAAAATCCAGACGTTAAAGGCAACACTGGCCCTATGCCACACTTCATTAAAAACGTGTGCCGATGAGTTAGGAGCAATAAACAAGGGTGAGTCAGGAGCAACAAACAGAGATGCATACATCAACATGCAGATCAATGGAAATAGTGCTCTTTCAATCAAAACAAGTGTAAAAGTGATCCATTTCTCTGATATGTTCTGTCACATGACCAAGCCCATGAAGCAAGGATCACTATAAATTGTACCAAAAATAACATTTCTAGCACCAGGAGGGATTGAAAAGATGTGCCTGTGAAAAAGACTATTGGTTACAAATCCTGACAAAGTAAGTATGAGATCCATCAAGCAACAACCAGGGATACTAAAACAAAATATTTCACAAGTAAACACATTATACACTGATAGACGTGTTAAAGAAATTTTGGCAATTTTCTTTCACAAAAAAAAACATTGGCAACACTGTTGGCATGGCACAATGAACCCAGGAACATTATCGTAGTCAGCCTATGGGTAGGAGGTTTAAAAACTTTGGCTTTTGTAGCTGCACCAAGAATGGGAAACAACCAGTGTGTGACTTCATTGGTTTTGAATAGATATGATAGCAGTTATAAAGAGATATATTTATCAAAATTATTTAAAAGCAAAGACATTTCAAAGAGAAGAATGAGTAAATGAAAACTGAAGCAACAAAATACTTTTCAAAAGTTAATAAGTTAAAATCAAGCTTACGCAATGAAGTACATCAGTATTCAAAGTGCAAGGTCCTTGAGCAAGATCAACCTTGGACTTCGATGTTAGCTTCTTCTCATCCAGCCATTTCTTAGCTTCCATAACAGCCACGTTGTGGACATCAGATGCACCAAAGGCTGGAGTCTTGGGAGAAGAATCACCAGGAGAGTATGGAATGGATCCAATTAAGTTTGGACTCTGCTTTGAAGGTAGCCAGGGTTGAGGAGAATCAACAATGTTGCCAAGAAACCTATTTGCTGATGGTGAATCGACCACTTGAGATTGTAATAACTTAGTTAATCTTTCACATTCATCCCTGGAATAGACCACCAAGAATCGAATAACAGTATGTAGGAAGCATAAAAGAGTATAGGTGACCAAGAATGGAATAAATTGTTGACATTTTTGTTAAATATATGTCATAACATAAAAATGCAAAGACAAATTTTTTTGACATAGATACTGAGAAAATACACTCCTATATAGATGCTGAAAATTATTAATCACTCTCCTTGTTATTCCAACACTAACTACATTCTTATACATGACTTTTATCACATCAATATAATTACTAGATATTTCTTTCTCCTTTAAACCTCACCAAAATAATTGTCTAGGGATAGTGTCCTAAAAATTTTCTATATCAACAAAAAAAAAGCCCAAATCCTTCTTTTATTGTATATTTTTCCATTGATGTCAAATTAAATAAAACAATAAATCTCATCCATAGTTGATCTTTCATACATGAATTTAAAATGAGTTTATAAAGGATTCATCTCATTCTTATTCTCCTCTTAGAATGACATGTGAACAATGCTAGTTTGCCAATAAGAGATAACAAGTTAGCATCTATTTTACATTTGTTAAAGAGCTAGATAATTTCATAGTCTGCAACTTCACAGAAAATCTTACATCCACATAAAAATGGATTAAGCACAAGTGGAAAAGGAAATGTAAATTCAGTGTGTGCACAAGAGGAAATCTTACAACGATGTCAAGGAAATATCAACAAACCTACAAGATAAAAAACAAAGAAGAATTTTCAGCTACCTTGAGAAAGTCTCCTGTGAGAGCAACTTCTGAATAGCAAGTTTGGTTTCACTTATCAGAACAATAGCACGTGATCCCTCCACGCAGTCAGCAATCACATCTGAATTATCCAATCCCTGACCATAGAAACAACTATTTCCTTCTATTACCTAACCAATTGTAAACTAAAACTTAGTATAGAAATGGAGAACTAATGGGTTCCAAAGGTATCAAGGGCACACAATTTTGAGAAGTATCATCTGTAATAATTCTCATGAATATCAGTCAACATAAGTTGCTTACTAATAATATTAACAGCTGAATGGAAATGGGAATATCAATGCAATTACTTGTTTGGGTCCAGTAAGCATTTTAGGTGCATCAACATTCTCCTCTTCATCTGCGTATGAGGAAAACATCAGACATTTTTTGTACAAATCAAAACCTTGCTGCAAGCACAAGAAGATTCATGCAAGCCTACCAAACTGAAATATCCTTTACAATAAAATATGTAAAAATTTTAAGAATGTGTATAAATCTTAGAAAACATTAACTAAGTACAATGGATTAATGCAATCAGCATTTTCCCAAAAATATAAATAGACAGATGTTTGGTTCTTATAATAATAAGATGACTTTGCCAACGCCAGCACGTCCACTTACTATTCCTAGTAAGATCCTCCAGTATTCCTAATAAGACTGCTGGGGTTTACAATTTGTTGGAACTAAATAAAACTTATGCTGAATCAATAGACACATTTCCTTGGCTAATTTTTGACACAACAAACTGTCATAGCACTTGGAATCAAGCCAAACCAACGCAATGTATATTTTGGTTTGACCAATTCGATGTGAGATGAAAAAATAACATCAACTACTATTATTTTGGTTAATTATTACTAAGACTGAAGGGGAGCCTTGACGCAATGATAAAATTGCTGTCTTGTGACCTAGAGGTCATGGGTTCGAGTCTTGAAAATAGTCTCTTGCAAGCAAGGTAAGATTGTGTGCACCAAACTGCCCTTTTTAATTATTACTAAGACTACTTCTGAAATTTGGTGCCCCTTAAGCTAAAAAAAAAGTTTCATAAGATTGTTATACAAGTATTCATAATTTATAGATCAGAATGTTGGGTTGGTTAAAAACTAACACTTACTAAAAGTTAATGTAGATGTAGAAAAATAAATAAAAACATCTATCTCGAGATTTATGTGTAGCTCTACTAGATGATAGAATAAAAGAAAATGGATTAAGGAAATATGCATGTTCAAAGGTCATCAATAAATATATATAGTTAGACAAGTTAAATTAATTCAACTTTAGCTAAAGTAACTAAAAGTGAATTAGGAATTTTGAATTATTGGTGTCGTAGTTTTTTATAGAATTACATTGAGGGTTAAGATTCATGTAATCCAACCCTATATGAGCATGCAAAAGAACAACATTTTAAAAATTGAAAAATGTAACATTGAGAATGGGAGAAAACTTGAATATCCCCACCTATTTCACATGAGCCTGTAGGCACAAAGTACTAAAAAATGGCATTTCAGATAACATCGGAAAGTCATATTGCTCCTAATGATTTCTGACCAAGTTTTAAAAAACCATATGAAGGCAATACACAACCAACCCATTGCATAGTGCACATGTGGAGTCATATGCTGTCAGGATTGATATCTAAAAAGTATTTATATTGGTATCAAAAAATTTATCACTTGCAAAGTAGTTCACTTCAAAGTCATCAGTTACTAAAAAGGGTAACTTAGGGTTTTAAATCAATTTGATTTAGTTTAAATTGTTTAAATGATTTTTTTAAATGCATACACAGACTGCATATGTCATATGCAATTATATGTCGCTATGAAATCCCCATTGCTTATGTGAGTCAAGTGAAAACTTTTTAAACCCATGTTTTTCTGATCGTATATTTGAAAAAAGAGACAGTTAGACTAGTGCAGTATTAAGAACACACCATTGAGGCATGAACATGGGAGAAAAATATCATAGTCACTAAATGATCTTTGGCTACCAAAAGGTAACACAGCATGAGCTGACCCCACTAGGCACATCAATGTATAGTCCGTGCACCTTTTTCATGGAAATACATTCAATATTTATCCACGTGGTACTACTACTTGCAAATAGGAAAAAAAACTTCAATTGCCAAGTATAAGTTGCAGACTTAGCAAAGAAATTTTCATACTAGACCTAGTAAAACTTCAATTCCTACGGTAATAATTGTTATGATTATAAAATAGTTGTTGTTCTTAATACAAAAGCCACTTTACAATACAATTAAAATTTCAGTATAAATGATCACTTAGTCTTACGTTATCAGAAGAGGTTTCTGGTCTAGATTCTGCACATTAAATAAGTTCAGCTAATCTGCATGTTGATCTTTGGCAATGAAAAGGAGTGTTATAAATGTAAAATTATAGGCTATAGTTTTTTGTTCAAGTAACCAGCTAACCAAATTTAGCAGTTAAGATTACTAAAATTAATTTAAACCGTGTTTGAATCGGGACAAAAATAATTTACGGTATACGGCACGGAAATGCATGATTGCACAAAACTAAACAGAACGCTAAAATAATGCACCAGTATCTCTTTCCTGAACCTGCGTCCAATATTACATACCAAATAGTATAGAGATAAAACTGATAGTTGCAGCTATAGCAGCCCCCTCATAAGGAGAAAGGCAAGAAATTCAACTCACCGGATCGAGGGCTGTAGTTCGTAGAAGAGGAAGAAGATGACGCGAAAGAGTCGGGGGAGCTGCCGTCTGAGCGGAACACGGACGAGATGAGCTTCCCGGCCCCGGAGACGAGGCCGAGAAGCCACCCAGGGCTCCCGGCGGGAGGTGGAGGCGCCGGTAGGCCGAGCGGGGGAGGCCGCGCATAGGGGGAGGGCCGCGCCTCCCGGCCTCCTCGCCGGTCGCGGAGGATCTTCCCGCCCGATCCACCCTCCTCCGGCGGCGCGCGGCGAACCCTAAACAAGGACGCCATGGCGTACGAAGTGGGAGAGTGAGAGGGAGTGGGAGAGGCGGCGGAGAAGCGACCGGAGGGCGAAGCGCAGGCGGTCGCTCGATCGAATCGGAGGAGTGGCGGAATCGGAGGAGGAGAGGCGAAGTAGCTGCAGGGAGAGAGAGAGAGGGAGGGCTCTTTGCCTCTTTTAATTTTAACTATTCATGAAGGTTGGAAAAAAAAAATAACAGGTTTGTATAATTGTTCTTTTCCTTAAATTTTAAAATCTCGACCAGTAAGCATGTTCTAAGGTTTGTACACAGTAAGCATGTTCTAAGGTTTGTACACAGTAAAAACCCCCGCGGGATTGATTCGATTGGTAAATCGGGATAATTTTTAAGTAGATATAGATTAATTTTTGAAGAGGTCATAGTTCTGAGCTATTGATTGATTTCATCCTTTGTACTTATTATACTTGAGTTTCTGATTTATTTCTCTTCGATAAAGACAGTTGAAAAGAGTCACTAATATAATTAATGTAACGGTTTCATATTTTTTTTTAAGATTTATATACAGTAAACTTTGAATATACGATGGATGGAATTTTTAGAGAGTTGAGCTCTCAAGTATCCTTTATCTTGCACTGGAATAGGCTTGACAATTTGTTTCGTTGTCATCTTGAAAACATGTCTTATTGGCAGAAAGAAAATAAACTTGCTCCTAGACTACAGCGCAGGTAAAATGTCCAATTTGACTTAAATCTACCGTTCAATTTTAAGTCACGATGCATTTATAAAATAACAGACCATATATTGTAAACTGTTAAGATTGTCTATATATAAGCACTTTCTATTATACCTTAATAGTCAATAAAAATTCTTACGACTCTAAAAGAACCATCTAAAATAAAACTATCTCTAGAATTAATCAGATCAAAAATTCAAATACCTAACACTAGTAAAAAAAAAAACTCTTTAATAATAACACTAGTAAAAAAAATAAACTCTTTAATAATTTCATTAAGGTCAATCTTTTCGGGTCAAACCTTTGTTTATATTATTAATAAATTGCAAGATGGCATTTATATTATTAATCTTTTTTTTTTTGCGTTGACTTTGATCTCACATTATACATTTAAGTCTCGACGAGGACGAGAAATGAATCTAGAAGAACAAATATAACGATTAAAATTTGAATTCCAATAAAAATAAATATTTTAAAAATTAACCTTTAAATATGCATAAACTATACTTCGAATTTATCTAATAGACAAATAAAAAAAAGACTATCCATCTTCGGAATCACAACAAACGAACCAAGTCCATGGGAATATGGATAATGAGTAAATGCACAACACAAAATGCAAAGTATTCTCGTAATGATCGTTAACATTACGAGACCACAACAAGATTTAATTAACAGATGCGTCTCAAGATCAAATGCCTTTGGGATTTTACGATAAAACAAGCTGTTTTTTCTACTTTGCTTCTCATTTGAATCGAATTAACGATCTGGGATCTGGGCTCTTCACTCTTCGAGTATTGGCACAATTTGTACGCACTGTGAAGCTAAAATGAACAGATCGATGGTCATGTTGATCGGTGTACCTCTTGAAAAATGAAGAGCATTACCTTGACCAAATTTCGTTCATCTTCCCAGGGTAGCAATCTCATGATCTGATGAGACAAAGGTCTTCGATCCTTCCACTTAATCGACCAGTAACTGGGCGAAGCTTGATCTGATAGAGCTTCGGCCATAACTTACCTGTCACTGGTACGACGAGACAATAGAGACAAAGAATTATGTTATACATGACCTAAATTTCAATGAGAAGTAGTTTTCTTTCATAGAAGAGGAAGAAAAAAAAAGGTCATACACAAACTTACCAAACAAACGCTTCTTTTTGTCGTCCCAAGCAATGCCATTCAGTACATCAATGCCCTGGGGAAGTTGTAAATTAGATTAAATAAAAAAGAAAGAAGGAAGGTGCACCGAGAATTTGGTCTGAGAACAGTGTATAGTATTTACGGTGGGACACTATGTTGCTCACTGGATGATTTGATCAAGGAATGGCTCGCCGAACCCTTGTGTTTGTTCGATTTTACAGATGCTTGAGCATTTTGCATTTTTGTTTGAATTGATATAAAATTGTGTTTGAACTGTCGTAGCTTCATTGTAAACTATAGTGACCAACCTGTACCACCCAGTAACTAGAGCTTTGTTTGATTAACAACTAGGGAACCCTTCAATGTGTCTCTGCTGTTGAGTCTAAAGATCTTGATTTAGACCCAAAATTTTAGTGTCATTTCAATGTAGATCATTTCCACCAAGAATTAAAGAAAATCACAGGGAACTTGGGATGATTTGAACAAAGTTGAGATGATTCGCCAAGTCTAAGGCAAAACTATTATCTTTAAAAACATCAAGAACAAACTGAGTCTCAAGCTTAATCTAAGGTGTCAAACCCAAATGCGCCACATTAATCATGTTTCCTAATTTAATCAGGTCATTTATCTTATACCAAGAAGGTAATGGAGTATTCACATTGTGAACAAAAAAATATTGATGCAATCAATCTCCAGTCAAGGTTGACCGGTTTTGATATTTGATCAATATCGAATTGAGTTTTGATATTTGATCAATATATTTAATGATTGGGTGAGATGAAGTCAAAATGGAGATTGTTAGTTTGAGTTTCGATGTTTGAACAAGATATCAAGTAGGTCAAACTTGACTGAATGTTTGGTAAATGGAGAAGTCTGAATAGATCACAGTTGATCGGACGTTTGATAATTGAAAATCCAATAATGAGTTGGCAAGGGTGGAGTCCAAATGAATCACGGTTGATCAGACTCTTGGCATGAAAAGAGTGAAAGTATGTGAAGAGAAATCCTAGCAAGTCATGAATGATTAAATATTAAGTGTGAGTGAGAAAGTCCTAATAGGTCACGAAGGACTAAATATTAAACAAGTGGAAAGTCCTAATAGGTTATAGAAGATCAAGTGTTAGACATATCTGTGAAGTCCTGATAAGTTAGGGAGGATCGACTATTAAGCATTAAAAGAGAAGTTTAAATAGGTCAAGGAGGACTTAATGTTTGGCAATGGTGAAATCTCGACAGGTTGAGATTGACTAGATGCTAGGCGAATGAAGTTTTGACAGTCAAAGTCAACCAGATGCTAGGTAAGGAAGCCTTGGTAGGTTAAGGCCAACATGATACTAGGCAAAGTAAGATTTCAACTATGATAAGGCTGAAACAGAGGTAGCAGTTGACAACCATGAGAATAGCTCAACTGATAAACCTTAAACCACGAACTTAGAGTTTGAGAGGATTTAAGGGAGTTTCGATACGATCAATCGATTGTTGGATGTTAGCAGCACACTATTGGAGCGAACAAAAAGTTTTTAACTTGACTGTGGCACTCGACTGATAATGCATCAATCAATTGTTGTTGAGCTAGACGGAGCCGTTAGGCTAATAGAATAGAGCAACATTTGAATTTTGACCAGAGCAATCAACTGATGGGAGCAAGCAATTTAGGTAGATTTTAGCCACAAATAGCAGCCTATAAAAAGAAGATTTCGTGGAGGATTTTCAGCGTTGATTCTTGGAGGTTTTGAGGGAAAGTGTTGATGCATTCTTAACCTTCAGAAGGCAATCCAAAGCAATCTAAGTCATCATAACATGAACAAAGCCAAGTTTTTATGTAAACTTATTCTTTTCTTTTTCTTTCAATATCATTTGTATATTTGTGTTTGACTTGTATTGTTTTATAAGAACATGTTTATAAAAGGTTTCTTCATTTCCAGAAAGTATCTGGTAAAAAAAAAGTAGAGTGATGATAATGCAAGGACGTTAGGCCGTGGAGCAAGAATCGAGGATTTCAAGCCACATAAAATTGAGGTATTGTACTTGTGTTCTGTTTTTGTGTTTGTTTCTTTTATTTTCCGCTGCATGTTAAAATATTTTATAGATAAACACACAATCAACGAACAACGAATGCAAGTCACTATTCAACCCCCTCCCCCCTAGCAACAGCAACGGTCCTAACAAAAAATACTTTCATTCCTCCAAACCCTCAAGACCCAACCACCCCCTGGATGCGCAGTTAATTGAGCAATGTTTCACACAAACTAGGCTGGAAAGTCCATGCCTAGTCCCATAAAAGACCTTCAGAATTGGGGTTTGCCAAGTAAAAAAGGTAAGTCTCTTTCAGGCTACCATTTACTTTCGCACAACGTTATTTTGGGCTGTTGTAAAGGTAATCGAGATTCTAGATGCTAAACCCAGAGTGACCTAAAACCAGGAAACATAGTAAAACTTTTCACTATGATGAACTTAAAGCTTGTTGAAAGGGAAAAATAAGTAGGCA
Organism: Alpinia galanga; assembly: GCA_037177395.1. Classification (NCBI taxonomy): domain Eukaryota; kingdom Viridiplantae; phylum Streptophyta; class Magnoliopsida; order Zingiberales; family Zingiberaceae; genus Alpinia; species Alpinia galanga. Next base: position 12,829 of record JBAMHZ010021441.1, read on the forward strand.
TGACCTCCCAAACACACAAAATGTAAATCTATAGTTCAAAGGTAGAAATAAAAGGAAACATAAATTAGGAACTCACAGTGTAACCGGATCTCATCAATCCTTGCCTGTTGAAAACAACACAGATTCAAATCCGATATGAAGTAACTAGAATAATGATGAATGTTAAGAATACACACACAAAGTAAAAGGTATAAATTGATCCCTTCCCGATAGGCTTAAAATAACATATAGTTTATGACCCAATTAAACTTCGCCTTGACATAGTATCCATTAGGAGACTTGAGTTCATTTGCATGTTAGTAATTGAAACAATGAATCCTTCTGCAAGTTAATCCATGTATTAGGCTTGGGCTATCATAGTCTGCCTGATCACTTGGGAGATTTTGACAGATCAGGCTTTTTCACAAGTGATCGTCTGGTCAAACTTAACAATCTATACCAATGTTTTCAAGTTTAAAATTCAAAAAGCTAATAGAACAAATAATTTGATGAAATCGTGTACCTTAATTCATGGAGAGCAATCCAACTTAGTACCTTGCCATCTTCATGTGATATTCTAGCTATGCAATCTGTCTGCACCATGTGGTAGTTAACATTTCTGTATACATTTAGTAGGACTCTGGACATGCTTAAGTAGTGTTTGAATGAGAATAAATGATTTTCAAATTAACAAAGAAATGAAAATGAAAGTCGAACCCTATAATTTCATGTAGTTGATGACAGAAATTTAAAAAAAAAATGTGAAAGAAATAACAGCTTGAAGATTAACACAAATGCCACAAAATACTAAAACTTTTTATGCCTAAAATGCTTCTGTTGGAGGAATAATAATATGTCGGTCATGTGGATTCATATGAACGAGTAATTTCAGGACTAGTTAAAACAAAAGATTATCTACTACAATTATCTGAAGGGGAACAATTGCCACACCTGCCAAACATTTGCCCATACTTCCCCATCTACATATTCCAACTCATTAAGAAAAGGAATTTCATGATCATTATATTTGACGGTTACTCTTCTAATTTCTGCAGGAATTAAAAAAAAAATCATAATCAATACGAAAATAACATAATTGTATAACTACTACAAACCTTTCAAAGTCTGGGGATCAAGATGATACAGAATGGAAGTTCCATCACTTGCATAAAGGATTTTGCCATCAGTCGCTAATCCCCAACCATCACTCATAGGATGAGTAAAACTATCCTTCTGCTCCATCAATTGTTTAAAATTAATTACTTTCAAACTTGATAGCTCATATATACAATTCTACATGCAATAATCTATAGTCAAAATACAAATGATTGTTCACACAATAGAAATGATTATTTTAACTTACTTTGGCACAACTATCTAATGGAATTTATGCACAGGGGCGTAGAAATATATGCACAGTCATCAAATATAGTAATCAATTGTGCACAAGGATGTTGTGTCGACAACCAATTGAGGAGTTCCGAAGATTGTCTAGCACATTGACCAAAAGTTCTACTATTTCTTTCAACCAAATGCCCAAATACATCAAATTTGATGCTTCTCATAGATATTTTGATTAGGGAAATGTTTGAACAGGGTATCTTGCTGGGATTGTGAAATATTGCTAGGCAAGTGTAAGCCTTTCATCAGAATTTGGCCAACTCACACCTAAAGAGCAAATGGGTTGATGATTCATCATTCAAGTGGTTGAAGATGCATAATAAAGTATGTTAAAGTATGTCCAACATTAAATCTTGGTAGGAAAACTTTTAAATGTGGAGCCTAACCTTTCAAGATGATCCAAGTGAAAATTGGCATATACAAGCTATGAACTAGGAAGCATTAGTTCGTCTCAGGATTCTCCCTTACTAGACAAATCAAGTTGAATATCCAATAAGAGAAAAGGAAAGATCAAGTGAAGGGTCACAGGACATTCTGCTGAAAAGGAGAATGATTATGGTTGTAGGAGAAGCAGTGTTGGAACTTTGTGAAAGGATGTAGCACATGCCAGATTGATGGAAAAGGTGGAAGAGGCTTTGACATAATACTTGTATATCTATCCACTTATTAAATCAGAAGGGAAATTGATTTACAGGAACAATACCATATTCTTAAAATGCAATACAGGGTCTAGCATATTTGGTAAGTTACTAAAGCTAATACTAACCTGTGTCTTATGTTGTTCTCATGAAATTGAATTCATACGCATATGGTCAATCTTACTCAGGCAAAGTCAGTATGTTCAATCACCTAGAACAATTCTAATAGTGCTGGTCAAAAAGTGAATAAGATTGCAGAATTACAGCTCTATATCACTCAGCTGTATCCATTTGGATTGTCTATTTTGCAGGTTCATACACTTTTACAATGATAGTCTCCACCAGTGGGTCATTTCAACAAGGATAACCTATAGTAATAGGGACAATAACAAAGGATAAAGACAATTCATATATGGGTCATTTGTTTCATGTAAAATGCATTTGCATAAAATACTCTTTAGGTTTTCTAGTGTTTAGACTTTAGCATAATGTAAAAAATCGTGGCCAATGAATTTTTTTTTTCAATTAACAAAAAAGTGTGGACTTTTTGAGGGAAAAAGGCTTCCAATCAAAATGAGCAGAAGTTATTTTCCCTCACATGAATCGTTATCTCCTCTCTCCCCTCAAGTCTCATCCACTACCTCCAACCCTTGTTTGAATGCCATGTCAATTCTTGTTGCCTCCATTCCATTTGTCCCCATCAAGCACAAGCTTGTGCCCCCGGTTCCACCTCCCGCTCGCCCTCACCACCTCTTCATCTCACATGCTCCCACCAACCATGACATCAATGCTCCCACTACCTCAACCTCACTTATGTCCAAGTTTCATCTCTCCAAGTCCAACATCTTTGTCTCCTTTAGATTCTAGAAATAAATCCCTTCCTCTGATGTTGAGCAACTTCCATGATAAAAAAAAAATTATTCATTTTGCCAATTTTAGTCATGGAAGGAAATGGACCATAGCAAAGGAAAATATTTTCTTTGTATCATAGCTAAACACAAAAGCAGGGTAAAGAAGGGGAGTCTTGGTGCAATGGTAAAGTTGTTGTGTGACCTAGAGGTCACAAGTTCGAGTCTCGAAAATAGCCTCTCGCAAAAGTAGGGTAAGGATACATACAATAAACCTTTCTTCGAAACCGCTCATTAGCAAAAGCTTTGTACATTGAGCTACTTTTTTTTATAGCTAAACACAAAAAAATAATTTCCCTATAGTTCTTTTTAGAAAATATTTTACACAAAACATAGAGACAATAGATATAGATACGTTGAAAGGCACGATGAAATATGCATTTTGCTTATATGTGTTCATAGATCTACAAAACATGTTAGAACCTCTCGGGTGCCCTTGTATGTGTATCAAAGAAGTTCTACAATTTTGCAAGTTGTACTAAGGTAACTACAATTTCTGAAAAAATGTACCAATTATATAATGTCCATATGTATTGGTAAAACATATATTTCCAAAACAGAAAAAGGAAATAAAAACTTCATATGTCATAACTACGATAAATGTTTACTGAAAATTATCTTGGAAAAATGAAGGAAGAATATATGAAAATATCTAATTAGTGAGGAACAAACCTCGCTAAAGTTATGTTGATCATAAATGAAACCTGTTCTTGTTAACCAGGTAACTTGGTACAACCTGTGTAGCAAGAAAATAAAAACAAATTAGTAGGATTCTTTGGAATAAAATAAGAAAACTGCAATAAGAACCAAAGAATTACTTGACTATGAGATTTGTCATTTAACCAACAACAGAAAGCACTATCAACTTATGCCTAGTTGAGAGGGAAATATGCTTAGTTGAGAGGGAAATATATTGTATTGTATTGTTGTAGTGTATCTTGTTGGGACCATGTGGTATCTGTAGGCTGCCATGTTGTACACAGCTCAGATACCACTGTCGGAATGCACGAATTCAAAATTTGCACGATCGTGTCTCTACACCTCTATACACAGTGAAAATTAAATTTTATGATTTAATAATTAAATCAAAAGAGTGTTCATATGGATTTTTCAAAACAAACATAGGCATGATCTTTTATCTAAGCATGCAATACTATCTAACCTTTTAAGTAAGATCTTAAAAGCATGACAAAGATGAACTATCATTTGATTGAACATCTAATGTCAATCTAATCATTTTATTTAGACATATTAAACTATCTAGAACTAACATACTAGATCATTTAAGCATAATCTAAATAAAACTATTATCACATGTATCAATATACATATATGAAGTATAACAGAAGTAAATATTTATGCCTTCCAAACTACATTTGGTTAGGGTATATATAGAACTTGTGCTTCCTTGGTGCTTCCTCCGTCTTATCTGGTCCATGATCAGAAACCCTTTTCCAATGCTTGACCTCACTAGAGATCAAGAGTCCTTTTCCATCGAGATGAACAAGGTGTATTTCTCAATGATGAGAGATGTGTTGTCAAAACTCCCCTTCACAAGGGGTTACCCAAAGTCCCTCAACAAGGAGCTGCCCTTACAACACTTTTGCAAGGCTATGGGAGGCAACAAAATCTTCTCCAAGAACAGAAGTGAAAAAAAGAAGATCAACCCTTCTTATGGAAGCTAAGAATAAGATCCTATCTTCTTCAAAATTCGGCCACCAAATAGAAGAGGAAGAAGAAGAAGAGAGGAAGAGTAGGCTTAGAGTTTTATTGCAAGAACACTTCTTCAAGAAACTTGCTTACTTGCTTTCTCTTCTCTTGCCCTTGTTTTTATAGGGTTGAAACAACTCTATAACCCCCCTCACATTAATAGAGAAACCCCAATTCATAATTGAAAAGTAACCCCCCATTCATGATGAAAAATGAAGAGTTTAAGAAGAAGAGAAAAATAATTTTTCTTCTTACTCTTTACTCATCTCAACCTTTCATCTCCCATCCTGATCATCCATCATGAGGCATGTAATGGGCTTGTGGGTTATAGGTCAATTTTTCTTCTTTCTTTTTGGGCTATTGTATTTTAGAACTTTTCTATAGCCTAATTATGAATTTCATCATGAATTCAATTTATACACCAAGTGTTAAACAATTCCATTTTCCTTGTTTCCATTGATTAGAAATCATTCATAAACTATTTTATGAACCATAACATTTGATCATATCAAACTTTAGTTATTAATACACCATTTGATCATCAAACTTTATTCGCTAATTTCAACTCTTTAAATTTGACTTTCTCAATGGGAAATAGGGAAAGCAATATTTATGTGACCATCAATAGTTCAGGGATATATATAGCTATGGGTCTATAACTCTTTGTGATTTAGGACTATATTTGTCGTTTATTCAGGCATACCCTTAATAGTCTCATCCTATAATCAACTCTTTGATTATAGGATGTCAGAACTAATTCTGATTAGCATCCAATGAATCATGGTAAGAACGTCTAACAACACTACCCCATGATTCCCTATGCATCACTGAATAGTGCCTGCAAGAACCAGTTGATTATGGCTAACATATAGTCTGGTCCCTTCAACTCATATATCCCAGTTAAATCTACAATCATTGGTATGTTGAGAGTTGTATATTAATTTGAAAACCATGTGATGTATCTTATAGTGGCATCGCATATACAACTCGAAAACTCCTTTCTGAAAGCACATCTTATTACTCTAATCAGAGACTTCGTACACTATAGAACAATACATTACATAAGATATTTACACCTGTGGGTGTGTGGTGAATCCCTGAGTACAATTCACTGACTCCTATATATTTCGTTACTGCACCTAATCTCACCACCTGATGACCTCAATAGAGCCAGTAAATGAGTCAAAGTACAGCCCCAACATATAGGGTCTAAGTGTTGTCCCATATCATAAGGACTACTAATGTACAACCACAACCAAAGACTTATCCATTTGATAAATGATAACCACTTGGAAAGTCCATGTGAGGGTAGTTCGATGAACTCATCATATGAGCACCCATCTGTATGCTTGAACATCTCTAAGTCCTTACTAATGAAATGTAGTACACTACATCACAGATGCTAGTCTCTAGCTTGAGCGGCCTTTATTCTTGTTTATTAGGTGGCCCAATTGACTAGGAACATATTTAGAATATACAGTGAATATTGATGTGTTTCATGATGATCATCACATGTACCACC
>JBAMHZ010021650.1:0-18978 GCA_037177395.1 Alpinia galanga
TTTGAATTGAGGAAAGGGAAAAAAAAAAAAAAAAAAAGAAAAAAAGAAGGGAATTGTTGTAGCTCAAGCTTGAAAATGATGGAGAACAGAGTATAACAACTAGAACCAAGGTCAAATCATTAACTTCAGCGTTGGTGTCAATTGATCCAGCGCCAAAATTCAAAATTGAATGGAAGACATCAGGGGCTTTCCATTGGCAGTAGGAAAATTTGACAAATTGGTGTGAAATTCCAACAGAATGTGAAGAAAGGCTGCAATTATCATAGATTGTACTTGACACTCAAACTGGAAACTCTAACAGAAGAATCTTAAAAGTTATCATGTAAAGTGTAATTGCTTGCCTTGCAACAGAGTTTGCTTATGGAAATAGAACACGAACCGAGACAGAGCAAAAAGAACCATAGTACAATCATTAACCCTGATGTGTTGTGCTATGCAAACATACTAAAGAAACAACCCTTTGCAAGCTTCACCTTCCCTCGGACTTGATCAACTGTGAGAAGACTTTGCTCATGGAAACGTCTGAAAGATCATTGAGCAGCGAGGTTGCAGCTTCCCCTCCGGGCGAACTCTCAAAGGCATTGATGTTTTGGACTTGTGGTGAAAGCTCAGTGATCCTATTGATACTGTTGATTTCAGAGATACCAGCGTCTGCATCTTGAAGTTGTAGAGCATACTCCAAGTTCCAGAGGACATCTCCCATTGAGGGGCGCTCGATGCCTGAATCTGCTAGGCATTTCTCGATGGTTTCCCCAAACTTCTTCAAAGATTCTGGCCTAATTGATCCAGCGATACGAGAATCCACAATTTGCTCCAGCTCTCCCCTCTTTTGATACTTCATTCCCCATTCTGCTAAATTCACCATCTCTCTTGGTAGGGTTGGATCGATGACTGGTCTTGCACACAACACTTCTAGCAAAACAACTCCGAATGAATACACATCGGATTTCTCAGTCAGCTGTTGTCTTCGGAAATACTCAGGGTCGAGATACCCGAAACTTCCTTTTACTGCAGTGCTAACATGGGTCTGATCCAGCTCTGGTCCAGTCTTCGATAGCCCAAAGTCGGCCACCTTTGCCAAGAGCGTCTCGTCGAGTAGAATATTTGCAGATTTAACATCGCGATGGATGATGGCTTTTGCTTGTCCTGTATGAAGATAGTGTAATCCTCTGGCTGCTCCGATACAAATTTCCAATCTTTGCTGCCAGCTCTGAGAAGGCATGTCTGAGCCATAAAGGTGGCTCTTAAGAGTGCCCTTTTCCATGTATTCATAAACAAGAATCATCTCGTTCTTCTCGTCACAGTATCCGATAAGAGAAACAAGATGCCGATGGCGCAGGCGTGACAACAACTCGATCTCAGTATGGAACTCATTGATGCCCTGTTGAGATTTCGGATTTCCCCTCTTCACTGCTACTTTTGTGTCATCTCTCAGCACCCCTTTGTAGACCTTCCCAAAACCTCCAACACCAATCACCCAATTCTCGTCAAAGTTGTTTGTTGCTTCTTGCAGGATGGCAAAAGACAGACGATAACCAAAGTTTCCATTCCGACCGAGTGTAAATGCAGTTCCATTGGAAGTTCGACTTCCTGTGCTATGAGATGTAAAGCCATTGATGGAGAAAGGCACCCAAGATTTTGAATACTGTTTTGTAAGCTTCCTCCTTCTACGGACTAAGCAAAGAGCGACAGCAACAATGGCTACTGCAATCACTCCAAATATTGGAGCCACTATGATGGCGAGATTCTTCTTCGAACCAGGTGGTGCAACTGGTGAACCACCAGAACCATTGATCTTCATGATCTCAAGGCCATTGAGTATGCCGTCCGGCAAAACACCATTAAGAACTGAAGGACCAATGCTAATGCCAAGTTTCTCCGATGCATCATTAGCCTCCAAAACATAATCCATATAAACAGCTGTTGCTAACTGCCCCAATGTAATGCTACTAAGATCGAGATTACTAGCTACGACCCAGGAATTGACATAAACATTAAAGTAGAGGTTTCCAGCTGCCTTACTGACAATATCACAGAAATGAAACCTTATCAGGTAGGCCGAGTTAGCTTCCACATTGAATTGCCATGTCACGTTGAATTGAGCATTCGAAGTATTTGAAGCCGCCAACTCGGTTGCCGTTGAATACACTATATCAGGAGCAATCTCCTCAGAAGTTCCTTCCGCACGACTGATTTTTCCTGAGAAGCTAACTGATCGAGAAAGTGCGCTGTTAAGCAGAAACTTCTGATCGGTGTCCCAATTTCTCCACAGAGTATCATTGTTTGGGGAAACCTGTGGCCCGCCCATATTGACCCTGTAAATTTTCTCTAACAATTGGTCTGACAATCCCTGGTACTTACCTGGAGGATTGACAATGGTAGCAGTATCTGCGATTAAGGTATCAGGAGCAGATACAACTTCTATAGCATTCACAAAGGCAATGGAATTGCTTCCCGTTGGTGCAAAGGTAAGGATAAGCGTATCGCTAGTTATGTTCACCAAGAACTCCTCGACGACTGCAGAATTCGCCTGAGGCTGGAAACGGTCAAGGAGGACAACATCTTGTGTAGATACAATGAAGGTTGTGGAAGTGAGATTAAAGTTTCCATAAACCGATGGGAAGAAGTACAGACGAACAAAGTGTCGGCCATGGGCATTGATTTGGAAGGAGTAGGAGGATGTCACTGTAAAGACCCGAGCATTTTGATACAGGGCAGCGCCATAGGAGGAGGCAGGCACCGAGCTGGAGGTGTTCACCAGGTTGTTTGAGGAGGGAGTCAAGGTTGAAGAAAGGGAAACATCGGCGACGAAAACTCGATCGTAGATGGTTGTATTGGTCAAGGAACCACAGTCAATCAGGTACTTATCTGCGGGAGTAAATGCACAATGGATGCATCTAATCGAAATAAGCATCAAGATGATGCAACTCACTTCAATCCCTTTCATGGCTATCAGCAGATAAAACTAACAAAGGTGGAATCTGTTAGAAAAGTTTCCTTTTTCAACGACAAGGGATATTACAGACGCAACACAGCTATTCAGTATAGATTAAGACGGAACACCACTTTATCAGAAAAAAAAAAAGAAGGGTTGAATTTGGAACAAGAAAACCCTAACGCAACATCATCTATCTTACTTCAAATGCCATTCATTGGTTTGCAGAGATGTACACAGAAAAAGGGGGAGAAAAACCTGATCTTGGACAACGATCTACAAGGAAGAAGACAACCAAAAAAAAAACCGACGCCAGAAGAAGTAGAGGAACCCTAAATCGCCGTCGCAAGCGAAGAAACAGTGGAAACCGACCCCAATGTTAGACCAGGAACACGGAACAACTCCAAGCAACAGGAAAATAAATTAAGAGAAAAACAAAAAGAGGGGATTTGACAGGGGAAAAAAAGAGGAAAGGCGGCACCTTTGCGCCTCAGGATCACTGGAAAATCTGCAACAAAGGATCCTAACTCTGATCGCTGCTCTCCTTGCACCGCTTGCGATGGACCTCGGAAATGTTTCGAGGAGAGAAAACAAGCAAAGAATAGAGCAGTTTGTTTAACGATAGCAAATGGCTCAACAAAACTGCAACCTGGCCCGATGTACACAGCGGCTGGCGACGAAGGAGGGATTAATTAAAGTAAACTGCAGAATCTGACGTTCGAAGAAATATATTAAGAGGAGGAGAAGGAGGAGTTGTTTGCCACTATACTATCATTGTCAAAGATGACAGCTTCCCGATGTACCAACTCCCACCATTAATTGAGCTCACGTTCGAGCTTCACTGGGGAACATGGAAAGAAGAATTCACTCTCTTCAAGAGACTTAAAAAAATATCGAGGGGTAAAAAAGAGAGGCGAAATTCCATATCTTTTTTTAATCTTAATTTATCGAAAAGCAAACAAAATATTATACAAAATTAATTTAATATATATTTTTATTTATTCAGAAATTATTCAATTAAAATTAGCATGGGTTAGGTTTGTATTTCATAATAATCTAAAGAGAGATGCTTATTTTTGATAAATTTTTAAAATAAAAGGCACGCTTTTTAATTATTTTTGTCCTAAATTACTTATCAAGCTTGGGAAAGTCGATAAATAACACATTGAAGTACTAAATGAGCTAGGATTGGGCCCTGCCACTCTTCTTTAATAATGAGAGGCAATAGATGAGCATTTAAGATTGTCTTGGTTGAGCAAATTACGTAACCGCGTATGTATTATTTTATATATTTATTAAAAATATCTACTTATTTTCAATTATATCCTCCTCTCACTTTGTAATCATGTCCTTGTATATAAATTTCCTAATTTACACAGTGAATTAATAGATCATTTAATAATAGATTCATAAATTTTAATAGTCGATTGAGCATAGTAAAATTAGAAATTGAATGAAGAATTTAATTATTCTATATCAACTGATCGATGATAAAATGGAGATAATAATTAAAAAATATTATATATTTTAGTAAATATAAAAAGTAGATACGTGAAATAATAAAATTTAAAAGTTCATTAATTTGCTCTTAATTTTTTTGTTATTAGTATTTTGAAAATCCACAGGACAATTAATTGTTAAAAAGAGAGAGAGAGAGAAAAAGATTTATAATTATTGAATAATGAATTTTTTGGCGAAAAAAAAGTTTCATATTTTAAAATAGTACCTATAATTAGAGAGAGACGCAATTAGCTAATATCCATGTGACTCACCTCCCTGGGCACATGCAAGGATGATAGCGATATACGAAAAATCCAAAAAAGGGAAAGGAAAAAAAAACAGTATTACGTTGACAAGTTTCATTCAAACAAAATTTCCTAAAATTGGAAGCATTTGCAAAGTCAAAGGTGTTTTGGTCAACAGACCTTCCTTCCACGTCCTAGAAGCTTCACGATGTTCTTCCACGTCTCTTCAAGATATATGGGTCAACAGATAACGTTCAAATCAAATTTCGTCGAAAAAAAAAGTAAAACAGAAATAAAGATTAATTGATAATTAAAAGTAATATATCTTTTAATTGGCATCCGATCCTTTTATATAAATCCGTAGACAAATAGGCAAAAGTCTTTCCGTTCTTGAGAAGTGGGCGATACGCCCCTCCTGTTCGTCGTCTCCATCGGTTGAGTTTCTTGCCGATCCGCCCTAGGGAGGGCTGCAGGGCTGTTATCCGGGATTTAAAATTTAGTGTTAAAAAAATATATATGAATTTTTTTAAAATAAAAATTTATTAATAAAAGAACTCCTTTTTTGTTTCGCTCAGCTCCTGAACTCCGAGGACTGGCTCCGCTTAGACCTAAGAAGTAAGAGTAGGGATGAATCACACGAACAAGAGCGGTGGTTATGGAAGAGCGAGCTAGAGGCCCTCGTAAGCACTGTGTACAAGTGCCTGAAACAAGTGATAAAAATAGAGCAACAGAGGATATCGAAGGTGCTCCGGCGTTACCACTCTGACGCTCAAGTCAAAAGGAGGTAAGAAAAAGAGAAAAACTTAATTGTACTTGAAAAGATCAGTCAGTATCTTAGGATCCCCCTTTTTCTTTCTCTTCTACATCTCTTTATATATAATAATCAGTTAGTATACTATGATAACAACACCATATATTTATTAATTCATCCCTCGTGAAAAGATATTTCTCTATAAATGCTATAAGCAGGGAGCTACTGAGAGATAATACCTCATAAATGTTTATAAATGATAAGTACAGTAGAAATTATTTACTGACAGACATCATATAAATAACGAAAATCAACAATATATATTAAATTGAATATAATTAAGTAGAGCATCCTTTTGGAGTGTAACACAACTAGCTGAGATGTCTCTTACTAAGACATAAATAAATTCGTCGAGAGATTTCCTGTGGAAATATGGATAGATTCATTGAGAGGTTTCATGCCAAGATATGGATAGATTTACTGAGATTACACCCTTTCACGATCTAATTCATCTAGTCCTGTGACCAGAATAGTTTTCACTTGTATCAATAATAATAATAATAATTGGAGAGGAAAAACAACCAGTTGAACGGTTTTGATCCAATCAAATAATTGTTGGGACCAATTTAAAATATATGATTTGTTGTTGTCAATTATCAAACAAAATTATTAAAATATTAATTGCCATAATCTCAGGAAACTCGCGAATGTTAGTATAAGCCGTTTATATATTTCTTTTTTACGATTAGCATAAGGTGTCTCAATTTTCAACTCAATTAATATTTAGGATGATCAGTCCTACTCTACAGTCCTTCAAATATATTCCTTCAATAGTTGAGTTAAAAGAAGTCGGAATCTCAGTAGATCTCCATCAACTACCTGAGTAAATTAAAGAATTACTCGTAGTTTTTAAGCGGATCAGTTCGGTCTCCACAGTCGCATCATTTCTGAAAGATTATTCAATGTCAAAATTATACTTCATTTGTTAAATAAATTCCTGTACAGAGGACCACTTCCATAAATTTTTTTAAAATTTATCGTTGAACCGTATCTTAGTAGATGATTAAATTGTATTTTTCTGTAAAATATTTTATCATCATTGCTATTGCACTGTACCCTTGGATGCAGTTTATATATTTCTTGTTTCCATAGAGAATAGTTTATTTATTATAAAGAATCAAATTTGCTATATGTTATCGAAAAAATATTGTCCGATATATTTATTTTTATTACTATCTATTAGAACGCATGCATAGTTAGCAAACATCTGATGTTTAATATTGAATTTTAATATTGCCATAATAAATAATAATAAAATAAAGTAAATAAAAATCTAACCAAATTTACTTTAAAAGTCGTCCATAAAAATAAGAGGATCGGAAAGAATTGGGAAAAAAAAAATAACAATAAAAGGCACTCTTATTTTTATTATGATTGTTCTATTTTTTTATTATAAAAAAACATCATACAGATTTTCATCATAAAATATTTTTATTTTAATATTACTGTAATAATAATGATAAATGTATTAAAGTATATTGACTAAATTTTTTTATTCAATTTGATTAAAATTAAAATCAGTATATCAAAATATTATTTATTAACTCGCTTAAAATTACTTAAATTTAATTAAAATAATTTTAACTTAATCAAAGTTACTTTCTAATTAACGAATTTAAATTTTAAACAAGTCAGTAAAAGTATTTTAATTAAATTGCACAAAACCTAAAACAAAATTCTTGAAAGACAGTCGTCGATGCTGCCACGCGTCTAATAAAATTACGAAATATCGATTGTTATTTATTATTTTGAAAAGATAGGGTGTAAATCGAAAAATGTCCCCATCGCCGTCCTGGCTTCGCTGGCCTCGTGGCAGAAACTAGGCATTGGGCGAAATTTGGGCTTCGATCGGCGGATGGGAGGCTGTCGGTGGCTCTGCTGCTTCTCGACCCAGGCGCCTTCACAATCGCCTCTCCCTCAAGGCTCGTCTCCCTCCGCGTTCCCGATGCAGCCGACTCCTTCGGGGGCTCCGACCGCTTCCATGGCCACTTTGCCTTACGCTCACGTCGACGCGGGCTTGCGTGCCCTCGCTGGACAAGCCGAAGGCTTCGGTCGCTTCGCCATTGGAGGGCTTCATGGACCCGTCCACTATGTCACCTCCTTGGCAGGTTCCCCTTCCGCATTGTCCCTATTGAATGCCAGGGTTTCTTGTTAGATTAATTGCGTTTTGTTTTTTTTATGGTTATTGAGGACATCACTCTTGTCCTTATAAGATCTCCATTTTATGACAAAAATGCGCCGAAGTTTCTGCATTTGTAACTAATGTCGGTCCTGTTTTTCATTTTTCTTTTAGGTGTAATGCGCCAAAGTTTCTTCCTTTTAACTATGATCGGTCCTTTTTGTCAAATTCGTTTCAATAATGTTCATGCTTAACGTCCTATTCATTGTTAAATTGGATCATCTCGCTAATAAATTGGTGCTATGTGTTTGACCACTACAATTTATTGTTTGCAAGACTTGAGTTGGAATTTCTATTCTTGCATTTTTCTCTCAGTATGTAGAAAGTATGCTTAGATTGCACTAGAAATTCTAAATGATTTGCTACTGTGGTTTTTTTCTTTAGTATTAGAAACGACACATCTTATTTTGAATTTCCGTCCTGCATCATTTGGCTAATGGAGTTAAAAGTATACTTTCTCTGACCACATAAAATGGGTAAAACTTGGATCAAAATAAATTGGATTGAATCTACTTTGGGAAAAGGTCTTCTTGTTTGTCAGTACTTGGATTGATTTTTTCTTACTCTATACATGTGTAGCGTATCTCAAGTTCTTTGTATTATGATTGTGACTTGGTATGCAACCTTCATTCTGCTCCTTATTCTTATATCTGAATTTGAATTGACCCAGTTGCCTTTCTTCCTACTTGACAAGATGATGGCCCTGGTACACTTCGTGAGGCATGCCGCATGAGGGAACCACTCTGGATTGTTTTTGAAGTATCAGGAACCATTCACCTTTCTTCCTACCTGAGGGTATCATCATATAAGACAATCGATGGTCGAGGACAGAGAATAAAGTTGACTGGTAAAGGTTTGCAGCTGAAAGAATGTGAACATGTAATTGTTTGCAATCTAGAATTTGAAGGTGGTAGAGGACATGATGTTGATGGTATTCAGATAAAGCCCAAGTCAAAGCATATTTGGATAGACCGCTGCAGCTTACGAGATTATGATGATGGACTGATTGATATTACTCGTGAAAGTACTGATATAACTGTTTCAAGGTAATGCAATATACCAATTTTACTCTGTAATTATAGTTTAATTGTCCCAGTAGAAGTTTCTGTTTCTATTTTGGTATTAACTGGATAAGCTACTCTTACCAATACACAAACAAACTATCTTGATTAATTTCCTGACAGGATTAAGTATTGTGTGTAACCCTAATTATAAGAAAGCAGTTATAGATCACATCCACTTAGTGCTGAATGTTGTCACATTTCTATTTGCAATGCATTTTTTTCACTTATAAGAGCATGTGTGTTATACTGCCATGATCTTAACTTAATATTTTTAAGCATCACCATGACAGAATGCAGTAATTTTTCTTTAGAAACATTCTGCACTATTACCAAGAAGTCTTGTCAATCATGGATTATTCTTGAAAGAAAAAAAAAAGTAGCATAAACATGTAACTTTAGTGATGAACATTGCAAGATTTGCTGTATGATTCGCATTCGCATGTCTTAACAGATGCTACTTCAGCAATCATGACAAGACAATGCTTATTGGAGCAGACAGCAGTCATATTACTGATAGATGTATCCGTGTTACCATTCACCATTGTTTCTTCGATGGAACTACACAGAGGCATCCTCGACTTAGATTCGGCAAAGTTCACCTTTATAACAATTACACTAGAAACTGGGGCATATATGCTGTCTGTGCCAGTGTAGAAGCGCAGGTCCTTTTGATTTTAAACTATATATGTACTTATTTGTATTCGGTTTTACTTGGAATTCCTGATCCACTTTTTTATTTGGCTCCAGATCTTGTCTCAATGCAATATCTATGAAGCTGGACAAAAGAAGTTGGTATTTAAGTACATGCCCGAGAAGGTATATCTAGTTAGAACAAATATGGAATTTGACATAAATTTGGGGCATATGAACTGTTTTGATTAAAGGTCAGTTTCCTTCAAAGGATAAAAACAGTGAGCAAATGAGTGATGGAAACACAAAAAAGTATCATCCTTTTGTTTTCATTCATTCATTTCCCTCACTTTTTTTTCGATCTTTGGAGGAAATGGACCCTAAGCGTGTAGCACATGTTGAATGTCTGCAACAATCTAGTAAGTCATGGTAATTAGATGTGGCATGTCGCCTATGCAGGCAGCCGATCGACAAGAGGTGAGAGCAGGATGGATAAGGTCTGAAGGCGACATGTTTCTGAATGGTGCCCAGCCGGGTTTGCTAGATGCTGGTGTTCAAAGTGTTTTCCATCCCTTAGAACATTATCCATCATGGACTGTGGAACCTGCTTCCCTGGCTCTTAAAGAAGTCCTCCAAGTGTGTACTGGATGGCAAGCGATCCCAAGGCATGCTGATTGTTGAAACATTTGATGTTTACAAACTCTGCTTCTTCTTTTTAGCTTACAAGATATTTGTGTTGTGTTCCCCTGTTGATAGTCATAAATGGTTCTTATTACAAATATTGTTAACTTGTAGGTTTTTCCTGTCCTGTGACATGAATAAATTACAGTACATATTTGCATTAATAAATTGCTCTTTTCCAGAGCCTACTGAAGTTTAATTAAAATTTTATAGTTAGCTTTTAAGAAGTTAAATTGATTTTAATGATAGGATTTTTTTTTAATAAAAAAAGTAAATTGCTCTAGAAAGATCCTTTAATGTGGTTATCATCCCAGGTTCGTATTTCATTTAATGTTAGTCTTTTTTTTTTTTTGAAAAGCATACTTTTAATCTTTTAAATATAATGAATAATAAATAAATTTATTAAAAGATTTGAGTGTTTAATAACATTACATTGTTTTTAGAAATTATATTAAAGGTCTTAAATTTCTATAAATAAGCCAAAGTTCTATGCTTGGAATGTTGGTAGATATTCAATTATATTTTGACATTAAATAATGCTTAAACTTTAATTTATATTACTTGTTAGTGGTTAATATGTAAATTTCTATTATTTGTGAAATTTATACTTTTTTTTATTTTCATTATGACACACCAACTAAATCTTTAACTAAAATTTCATTAATACTTTTTAAAAATTTATGCCACGATAGACCTTTTAAATGAGAATAGGACGCATCATCTTTTTCTTTATTTTTTTTTTAAATATTAACACTATTAAATCTTGATCAAAATTCAATTAATATTATGTTTTTTTTTTCACTCAGTTTTTTTTATTTAATATATATAAGACGCCAAGGATATTTTAGTAAAAAGATCTCGCGGTATCTTCCATACCAATAATCCATTGGTCGTTCCCATAATTTTTAAATCTGTATAAATTCTACTTTTAAATTTATCCTATACATAAATTAAGAAGGAAGTCCACGATTAATTCCAGACACCCTAATTATTTTTAAAAAAATGTAATCAATTGGTTGACAGCTACTGTTGAATTTTATATTTGATATGGATGGATATTACTTCTTTTTTTTTTCTTCCCTTCAATTCGAATAATTTTGAGGACAATAAATTTAATTCTATAAAAAATTGTCATCAATAATTAAGAAAAATTAAAAAGAGCTCGTAATGATCTAATAATAATAATAATAAATTATAGTACATCACAATTGAATATGTTTGAAAAATTATACAGGCATATTAAAATGACTGTTGCATCAAGTTAAAAGAGGTATGATATTATTTTTTTGGGGGCAAAAAGATTCAGGTTTAAATAGATGGTGACAAGATAAATGTCCCAGAATTGACTCTTAAATTTACTATTTATGTTAATCACCCGTTCCTTCACGGAGACTATGATATTATTATTATTTTTTTTTTACTATTATGGAAAAGGTGATTCGTTCGTCCTAAACGCTCCTGTCAATTGGTCTCACAGCCAACACAAAGAAGATAAATCACGAGGAGCACTTTGTGCCCAACCAAGGGCTAACACAGCAGGAGGACAGACACTCCGAAAAGCTTGCAGCCCTCGGGAATTGACCTTGATTATTTTTTTACTAGCTCGATTAATCCTGTGAATTATTAATCCGGTTCCATAGATTTTTGGGGTCGCAAAAACTCTAGTAGTACCTATTAGCCATTGGAGTAAATTTAAAAAGCGCTTATCACTCAGTGGTCCAGTCGGTCTCTACAGTTGTATTGTTCCGTAAAATTTATTTAATGATAAAGCCATACTTTATTTATGAAGATAAATTCCTCGTCAAAGGTCGTTCGTATAAATTTTTCGAACGAGGTCACATTCCAATATGATGTCTTATACAACGTTACTATGACCAACTTCAATTATTTGAGCAAGGTCTAGATAGTCCCCAGGGCTAATCCAAATAGCTAGTGCAGCCGTGTTAAGGTTTGAAATAGTAAGAGGTCGATTCTTGAGTTTCATCATCAGACTACTGATGACTCTGCATCTCTGTGTTGACTATTTGACATTCTAATTTACTCTCCTCTATACATAGAAGCAGTGATAAGAGACCACTAACATGACAGTTCTATAATTTTTTTTAGTAAGATCTAGATAATAGGTAACACAGCTTTTGCACACATGTTTTTTTTTATATATATATAATTCACATGTTCATTTTATCGGATTAATTTTAGAAGTAGATAATCTCCATTAATTTATTTATCTTATAAATTTATAATATAATTTATAGACAATCAAACATCTATCTTTGTAATATTCGTGTTTGAGTCTTATGACTAATGCGACGTGTTTGAGTCATATGATTAATGTGATAGTAAACTTGTAAAGAGTAAAAGTTAATTTCAAGGGGCTATAAGGCTTTTTAAGGTATCTATTCTTCTGTCATGTTACTTTTTTGTTAGGTATAAAGTATTGCTCATGATATATCTCTTTCATATTGACTGTGAAATTGATTGGCGATGAGGATGTGTTTGGTTCGGAGTATTTATTGATAACCTTGGTTATCTATTTAAGGTTATCAACAAAAACCTATAGGATCGTAAAGTTCGTTAGAGGAGGATGAATAGTAAAAATCTTTTCTTTTTTTTTTAAAATATGATATTAAAGTAAGATATAACAAAAAAATAAAAAAACAAGAACATAAGAAATTTTTATTTGATTAGTAGACGAAAGATTACAGTCTAAAGTCCACAATTCTAAATTGTTTATAGATAAAAAAATATTAAGAAATTTTTTTCTCATTAGAAATAAAAATAAGAGATACGATTAAAAAAAATATAAAACCTTCCTTATCAACATAGGACTAGGACTAGGAGTTGCACAGTATTTGGGATTTTAATTTTGATTATTTATTTGTTTCTGCGAGCATTTTACGACCGCACTACAAGCAACGCACACGACGATCACGTGACGGGGGGAGGCGCAGGGCAGGGCGCGCGTGATCGGCGGAGGGAGCGGCAGTACATGGGAAAGTGTGGCTGCGTTACAGTGCGGCAATAGAGGAACTCATGGCCCGAGGCTCGGCACATGCTGACGGCTGATTTTTTTTAAAAAAAGAAAAAAGTTATTTTTAAACAAAATTAAATGAAGGCTGTGTGCATCAACCTTCATTTTCGATTTTTTTTAAAACATAAATTAAGTAAATTCAGAAACCTAATTTATTTTATTTTTTGTTTCATAATATAAATATAATTTAATTATTCTTAAAGATAGAGGGTCTTATCAGACAAATCCAGAAGTGTTTCTAATTGACCTCCACAACCGATTTCTCAGCATGAATATGTCCTAGTTCAAATTTAAATCGAGATATTCTGATTATTCATTGAGTACATTTTCACTGCACTGTATCCGGAGAGAATTTTATTTATTTATTTATTTATTTGATAATTTAAATATTTAGGTCCTTTCAAATCTAATTAATTTTGGAGATGGAAATGAAAGATTTTATTATCTAATAATGAAAGTTTATCTAGCTTTGTTCTTTAAAAGAATATTAAACATCTAATGTCATGGGAGACTAAATTAATTTTTAGTTTAAATAGCTATATCTATAATTTTATTTATGCACGTAAAAATTAAGTTTAGTGTAGGAAACAACTACAATATATCAATCATAAAAATAGGAATAAATGACTTCCATAAAAAAATGATGCTTCATTTTTTAAATTAAATAAATGTATTGCACTTATCTATAAAATAATCATCTAAACAATATGCGATTTAATTTAGCTCCATACGTCTTCGCCTTCCTTTCATTAGTGTCTGAAACTGTGCTTCAGGCATTGTTAGTCGATGAATTTGTAGGCCGTGGCTTTTCTGTCTGGCTCCTCAAGAATCTCTTGGTGTAAATTGAGCCAAAAAAACAATCCCCTAAACGATTGCGTGCATTGTCAAACTACTAACAGAAGAGATAAAAATCAGTGAGCTCATGAAAAATGCAAGAAAGCAATATGGTGACCAGCTACAGAGAAGCTCGGGCATTTGATTAGTTAGTATAGAAGTTGCACATGATCACAGAGAAGCTCATGAACAACTCACCTGTCTTGTAGTCATATTGGTAGCAAATGTAAGAGCCCCGAAATTATGGATTGTGTAAGAAATAAAAAAACTGACTGGCCTTGCAACCTGGGAGCATTTGGGATGCCCAAAGGACAGACATAGTGAATGTGCAAGTCTACGAGCCAACTTATGCGAAGCTGGATGCTGATAGCATCACCATCTACAAGTCTGCCATGAGAGCAGGAAAGCAGACAAGGTAAAGGAACTTGGGTAAAATATGCTTACAGTGGCAAGAAGTGCTACGTCATAGAAGCAACCTTGATGCTGGAACATGAAATCTACTGCTGAAAGAAGATGGCCCTGTAGAGTCCTATAAAGAAAAGCAGAACCAATTGAATGAAATTCGGATGCAGCTGAGAAAGGCAAAGGCATTATCTTCTATTTATTGACATCAAGGAGAATGTTCAACAGCAGCCAAGCTGCGCGGTGTTACAGATAACACCTAATAGCCATATAGACAGATTAACATATAGCAATCAGTTCATACAAAAGGCATAGGGGTTACATAAACAGCCAGAAGTGAAACTGAGTCAGTTGTGGTGATCCCAAAGGAAGTTACTCTAGATTGTAAGCCAATGTTACTCTAGGCTGTAAACGCACGGAAGGCCCCTTTCAAGTTAGAACTTCACCATCACAAGTGTTTCAAGATAAGCCATTGGTAAGCCTAGTAATTTGATCAAGTTCACCATGGTGGCTGAGGTATTATACTTTAACCAAAATAAGTCCAGTATAAATATAGATTTGTTTATCTAAGCTTACACTTTTGGAATAAGTGGTTAGCCAACTATAATTAGTCATATCCAGGACAAGCTATAAATATAAACGGAAGTAACAAAAAAAGATGGGCATGCTAGTTTCAACCTTTTAGGAGAGTACTATTTGGCCAACCAAATGCTAACTTACCGTGTGCTATGAGTCCCACAGCAACAAGATTAAAATTGAATCCATTTAGTAATAAAATGGCCAAAAAGTTCGAGAGCTATATACAAGTCACATGCTTTAAATGCTTCATTCTATGATATTAATACAATTTAGAAATTGGGATTCTAGAACTCTGCTTTTGCCTCTGAGAAGGATCTTATCATAAGAAAAATCAAAAGGATACTCATTCTCCAAAGTGTTGCACTTATTGAAGAACACATGAATGATTTGCATGAACAAAAATGATAAATAAATTAGAGATTTTTATATTAAAACAAAAAATTATAGTTGAGTAGGATAAGACAGATCACTTGTGTTTTCCTTACAAATTAAGCAATTCAAATCCAGATCCAATCAATTGCAAAAATAAAATCTCACAGCTCACTGAGACATTAACAAAATGTGGTATAGAATATCTGAATATGTATTTCCATGTCATAGCCTCTAAAAAGTTTGTCTTGAAACGTACTGGTCAAGCCATTAAACCTAGAAAACAAATAAATAATGAGAAATTTCAATGTGACAATATGACCTATACTAATCACAAAAAACTGAAAAAAAAAAACTGGCCATATATATGTATGAACTACAAGTATTTATCAACATAGTATTTCATAACACACTACACTTGTTAGATTAAAAAGACCATCAATTGGTGACAATCCCGGAAATTGATATTAAGTGAACAAGTATAATAGTTTATTAAATTCCAAATGAGACACACAAACACAAAATTTACAACTGGAACACTAAAATAAATCAAACTCATTTTATTATAGGTTGCAATATGATAAAACTAGCAATTAGTAAGGATGTGCCTCAGATAACCAAGCATAAGACTAATTCCCCATATGGTGCTTTCTCTTTGTACTATATGGGGTAATATCAGCTGATGCCTAGGATGGAAATGCAACGTCACAATTATTTGGAGGTCTTAATCATCAAACAAGGGAAAATGTCTCCAGTAAAATACGATTGTTTACAAAGAGCCTATTTCCTTATTTAACATGCATCAACTCCAGGCATCTGCACCTTGCATCTACAAACGAAAATGATATTGGTCACTTATTTAAACACAAGTCCTAACTATTTGTGCAGTGGCATTCCAAGATACACATTAGCATATTCATAAGAACAAGATGGAAAAATGCATGACAGAATTGCATAGGTAGCAAGCTAGCACAGAATTAGACGACTTTTTAACACTGTGCATATGACATAGTTCCAAAGCAAAAGAATATTAAAAGTACTAAAGACAAAAAAAAAAAAAAAAAAAAGGAGAAAGAATTGGTTGAATTCCTGCAGACATTTTTTTGGCTTAAATATATTTTAGGAAAATATAATTCTGGTTCAGTCCACTGAATCACTGATAAGTCATAATAAAGTGAGAGGAGCCCAACATGTTGCATATGCTCAAGTTGGCTTTAGGTGAACCACTATAAAACTAATGATGCTTGCAACAACACACAAAAAAGAAAAGATAAAAGCAATAGCATAAGATAAAATTTCCAATGATCATGGAACACCATAAGCAATTTCTGAACTGGTTATTGGTTATCGGTTATGCAAACCAAATGCTATAATATCTCAAAATAATTACCATTAGTTGGCATTGTTTTGGCAAATCTGTCTGATCAACTACAAAGAATTTTGGAAGCCATTTAACAAAAATGTAGATAAAAATTAACAGCAACAGAAGACATCCAAGAAACAACTATCAAAGAGATGACCACATCTAACCATCAAAAGCTAAGAAAAGCTTGAAAACGCCAGATTTGTGCTTACTGGATACAGACACAACGCATCCAATTGTCACAAGGAGTGCAAATACATAATTTTCCCATTATATTTCTTCAGCAGTATTAGTGTCCCCCAAACCTGATAGAGAAGAAATAAAGGATCTACGTTTAAAGACAAAAAAGAACTGCCTAAGATAATATAGCATTCTGCGACAACACTTAGCTTAAAATACAACTTTATTAAAATTTAAGAGCAGATATGGAACTCAATCATGATTATAAAACAAAAGGCATCGTGACACTTGTCAGGATACCTGGACACTGTCAAGTACTTGAGCTCAACAAATTGGGACAATTTAAGCTTCATTTGGTCAAAAAATCAAGAGTAGGGAGTTAAGACTATTCCAATGTCTGCAAGCACTTCCCCTTGATTAACCTTTTTCATATTTTATAAATATGTGATACATTCCTTAGGGCTTATCCAAGGAAATTCATTTGGGCAGTACACGAACCATAGAAGATTAATGCAGAGACTATATAATGACAATGACAATGACAAATAATAGAACATCATTAAGTCAAAAAGTCATCAACTAACAAATATTTCCTTCTTATAGATGACACATCTAATAAAACCTTCCATATATGTGTGAAAAGAGGCCATCATTTCCAAGTTAAATTTATAGAAACATTTGACGCTAGGATCGTTCCATGGACATAATACGAAACTTTCCATCAAAAGGAGAAAAAGATAAAGTCCGCTGCTCAAACTAGGTAACTGAATCTCAGAATATGAACCCAAATATCTAAACAGCATTGACAAATACTTTAAGCAATCAAATTGGAAAAACAAGAAATATTGAGCAGTGACTGGTGAAGTAACCAAGATAAATGGAACAAGGTTTCCATGTCAATGAAAACAGCATACAATTTTTGTTAAATATCCCAAATCCTCTAGTTTTGTCAACACATATCACTTTTGTATTGACTGCTGAAACAATTCAAAAGCCAACAAAGAATGACACAGAAGGAAAAGGTGAATGGTTTAAAAAAATATTCAAACTAGGTCAAACACAGGGCAGAAAGCCAGGAATGCTTTAAAATGAAGCAGAATAAAACATATTTAAACTACATCTTGATGGAGATTTACCATGACAGGTATCATTTTTGCGCATTTTACAAGGGTCTGAAATGGAAAACTAACATAATTCAGTGCCTAAAATAACCAAGAACAAAGGTCACAAAAAGGGTTTCTTATTAAGTAAAAAATAAAATAAAATCATAAAGTCACTGAATAAATGTCATTACCTTATATTGGCACGTTGTGGTTAGTATGTTAGATATTGATATGACACAGTATTTGTACATGGGTGCCGCAGGATTCAGTGACATTTTCCTTGCCTATTGAACAATATATGACTTAGATCTCTAAAACTCACCAACAAAACTCCTGCACATACTGCAGATGTCATAATGCCATTGCAAAAGACAAGAAACAGTGAATATCTAAAATATTATTTGTCGACCCCATATGGAACTCTCGTTATCTTTTCCTGAAAGTAAAAGAAATCCGGTGAAAATTTACGAAGGAGAAATTCAAGATTTTCCAAGGCACCACAGCATACTGCTTTGATGGGATAAACCGTGCAGATCTATTAACGAGAATTAAGACTACATAGCTAAATATCTCTCTATTGTTAGAACCTTTGTGATCGCTAGGGGGGATGAATAGTTTTTCCCCCAATTCGATGTTCGATCGTGCTTGTCTCTACAAATTCGTTAGTGCGCAGCGGAATGTATATAATAAATGCAATAACGAAGACAACACAAGCAATACACAACGATATAACGTGGTTTAGAACTCTAGTTCATATTCCACGACAATCCGTAAGGTGGATCAGTCCCACAATAAAGCTTCACTAGCTTTATCCCCTTTTGAATTAAAACCAAGGTGGAGCAATCTTCTTATAACCAAATACAAACACTAATACAATCAAACTAAATACAACAAGTATTATACAATGCAAGTAAAGAAAACTTTACAATTGACGAGATCTTTTACTTGAGCGTGCTTGTGGTAATTTGGATAACTTTGAAGGTTTGGATTGCAGTAGCTAATCCCCTCCAAGTTCACCAAGAACCTGCATCTTCAACCCTCTTCCGAGTTCTCCTTAAATAGAGTCTTCTTG
>JBAMHZ010022364.1:0-18926 GCA_037177395.1 Alpinia galanga
TGTCATTGTTTTGTTTCGAATTAGTCAGTGTAGCGAACCGTCGTTCCTCCATATGTCGTGTCTGGGTATATTGGGCTGTGTACGGACGGCGGGGCACTATACTCGGCTCGGCAGACCAACTCTGTTGACAGCAGCTCAGCTCGACAGACTAGTTCTGCAGATAGCAGCTCAGTTTGGTAGACTAGTTCTGCATAGCAGCTCAGTAGGAAAATAACTCAGCTCAGTAAGTAACTCTTTAAGAAAGTCACTCAACGATTCTTCCAACGTAGAAGAGAAAACCTCCAACAGGAACAGCCTTTTTCTTTTCTGTTTCTTATTGGAAGAATGGAGTTCGCTTAACGAACGAACGAGCGAGCCCAGTCGGTGATGATGAAGAATGAGGAAGAAGAGCGCACACGTCGAAGGCTCTCGCTCTGTGTTCTTCAATGCTTTGCCTTTTGAAATTTTTTTATTTTATTTTTGGAGTGAAATTTTTTTATTTTATTTTATTTTATCAAAATGAAAAACTTGGATCCAAAGATCGTGCGGAGTTAAATCTAAATGGTACTGAAATATTGAAGCTTCGACTCAATATTTATTATACCTGCCACAGTCACAAATGCGAGCCACAAAGACAGATTTAACAATCAGAACTCATGACCAGATTTTATTTGTCTTCCTTTGCCCGTTAAATAATAAACAGGCGTGAGGAATTATTGAACTAATGGAAATAGAACACTATTTAGCAACCTGCACTTCCCCTACATGTAAGAACGCATCCTAGGCCTTACAATGGATTGAGCTCCGTCCACAAAGATGGTTGTGCCAGTCATGTATCGCGAATCGTCTCCCACCAAGTATATCACGGTGGAAGCGAGGTCGTTCTTTGGATCGAGCCATCTCAAGAGCGGCATTACATCTGCTGTAGACTTCTCGGCCTTGTCTTTCCCAACTGAACGAGGATACTCATCGTCCAAGTGCAAACCGCGGGCAATGGCGTTGACTCGGATATTGTACTTACCAATCTCCATGGCTGATAACTGCAATGGCGAGGGAGATTTAGAAAAGGAAAATGGAGACTACAATTGCAAGAGATACAATTATTTTAAGTGTGATGCATGAATCTTGCAGTTTATGTGGCATTCAAAAAAGTTGTACCGAGACTAATAGAAGTCATTGCATATCCAAAAGGGGCATAAAAACTTTACTTTGTTTGGAACTATAAAATGTACGAGGATCTTCACGCGGCTTTACATTTATCAAAGGCCTTGAAGCATATGTTACATTTATACTTGCTAGTAGCTTTATCACTTGAGCAAACAAGAAGACAGTCTTCTACTCCTCTTTCGAGATCACATCTATCGAGACTACTCCAGCCACTTACCTCCTCACCATTTTCTTAATCTACCACTTTTGCCTCCTAAGAGTCCTACATCATTCTTCTTTTTACTACAAACTCCTAAACCATACAATTAGTCCATTGTTTGTTTCCATATTGGATAGTTAAGGTTGATATCGTCAAAGGGCTAATATTGCTCTATTCATTTAAACTGATCGCTCACCATGTCATCATTGAAAGTATTTTCAGGGTAAATTCTCATGTTTCTGTGCCTTGTAAAGGACGTGTATAATCATCATGAACAACATGATAAGTCACAACTTGTATAAAGTGGAGATGAGTATTATGATAAATACAATTTATGTTTTTCATGTTAAGTGATTGGTTTCTTCTAGCACATTCCTCTTTAAGCAAGAAGCAACTACAACAAGAGTATTTCAAATTTGTTCATCTTGATCTGAAGTTGCACTTCGAGAAGAAAAAAATGGCAGCATCCAACCAAAAGGTAATAAGCTAATGTCGAATGTAGAGCTAAAATGTACTTACTCGAACCAATTGTTGTACAGCAGCCAAACTTGAGCCATAGGCAGCAGCACCTGGATACAAGCCTCTTTCTGCCCCTAATATTTGGGATATGAAAACAATAGATCCTCCTGTTTTATAATCTCTCATCCGCTTTGCAACTGCTTTCTGAAGAAACCATGGCGCCATAAAATTAATTTTGACTGTCCTTCTGAACTCCTGTTCAGTCACTTGTAGACATTCTTGCATTTTACCTGTTCAAAAGGGATTCTAGTGATCACCAGAAACAAACAAAACAATAGCTCAAAGTACCAGGATAAAAAAATTAACACGAGTACATCATCCAGATATCAATTACCGATAAGAATGTTTTGTGTAGGCTTCTACAATAGGATTTTAAAAAACATTTTCTGGTTTACTAAAGAGTTTAATGAGTAGGTTTGGTGAAAAATGCTATTGATTTTACAGAGTTAGTTAAAAGTGTAATGATCTGATAAAGGAACACCTTAGTTTAATCTCACGTGATAATTTGTGGGCAAATGAAGGGTTTTGTAAAATTAGGTGAGTTACTATTAACTTCCATTTGAGCTTTGGGTTAGTGGTACAACACCTGTCTAGATGAGAAAATTAATCCATTCATTTTGTTGGCCACAACTATTGGCCCAAAATGCTTAAACCCAAGCTAAATAGTAGGTCACTTTTTATAGCACTTTTGGTTCCCATACACCATAAGGTAAAACACTAGTATTTTGTTAGTCTCTCATATTTCATAAGAGAACCAACATCAGTGGAACTTGTAGAGAACTATCTAAGCATCCGATTTTTTCTGATAAACAAATTCCTGATTTTACTTTCTCAGCATTCAGAACAGCACAAAACTTAAAAGGTTTGATGAGATGCAGGACAGGCTCAACTACTAATCCATGTTTTATGGTACTTCTGTTTCCAATATATTGTAAGATAAAAGTATAAATTAAACACTAGCATTTTATTAGTCTCTCATATTTCATAAGAGAACCAACATGGGTGACACTTGTAGAGAACTATCTATGCATCGAATATTTTCTGATAAACAAAATCCTAATCTTTCACTTTCTCGGCATTCAGAACAGCATGATGACACACAACCCACTTGATAAACTCCATAAGACTTTCATTCCAAGGACCTTTGTTTATTATTATTATTATTATTATTATTTTGAAAAAGGTGAATCGTGCCTAACCCAGTCTCTTAAGTCTTTTTTTGGGTTTCCAAAGAAAAGGGATATTCATTTTTTCAATTGAGAGAATACTTGTATAACAGATGGAAAACAAAAGTTCCTTTCACATTAGAAATTTCATAATAACAAAAGCTCAACCGCTAACCAATCACATTAGTGAAAAGGTATATAGTATTGTAAGGATAGCAATAGATATTTCATCAATTTATGATAGTAATATATTTGATTTACCTTCATAGTGATAACAATTGACAAAAGCATCAATCGTTCCAAAAACCCCCCATGCCACACCCACAGCCTTATCAAAGATGTCCTCATGGTCTTCTTCCATATCCAAACAAACCACTTTGATCAAAGCAGGTCCATTTAAGGATCTCAGTAAGTCCTCTTCCATTTTCTGTAGTAGACTCTCATTACCCAGCAAAATCAAGCTGTTATAACATAGCAACAAGTAGAATCAGAATAAGTTTTTAAGCAGCAAAATGAGGATTTAATGCTGAAATGGAAACAGTATTAAGTTTAATTACATTCATGAAAAAATAATTAAGTTAGCTTAATTTACATAGACTGTCCGAGGTCATTTTTCCTTTGGGTAAAGCACAGCATGTAACATGATTGCCCAAAAAATTAATAGAAACATTGAAGAAATACAAACAGATGCAATGAGTTTTAAATAGCTGATAAACGATAAAAAAAAACAGTAAAATTGTAGTAACAAAGTCAGATGTATACGCTATATTCCACGTAACTGATTTGACAAAACTCCCATCGAAACCAGGAACCTAATACAGGTATTTTGTCATAGATACAATCACATGTTCCTGAGATTGGAAATACTGGATATGCAAATGCAGAATCATGCTGATCCCTTCAAAATTCAACCCCCTCCCCCCTGTTCAATCTCCAAATTCAGAACTTTTAGCTATCTAGTCTGATGTAACTTCTCCAGGCACTCCACGCATCAAAGATGTTCCATGAATCCAAGTTCCCAAACATACAAAACCCAAAGAGGCAAAGATAACCCATAGAATTCCATCAAAACCAGTTAACGCGCAAGATCGCAAACCAGTCGACCCCATTTTTTAAAACTGGCCGGAGGAAACGAAAAATTGAATCAAGGATCGAAGGGAGGAAGAAATAGGCACCTGCAACCAGATCTGGCCAAGTGGTAGGCGATACCCTTGGAGATTTCGTCCCCGCTGGCCGTCAACAAGACTCTCTTCCCCCGATCCTCCATCCTCGCCGCCGAATGCCGCGAATCTCGGAATCACAGAGAAGAAGCGAAGACGGAAACGATGGATCGCGATATTTGGTTGTCACGCCAAATGCGTGTGTCACGCGTGACGGTAGCGGTGTTGATGGCCGGGCCCGTGAGATCACTATGGCCAATGACGTCATAGTTATTTATAAGAAATTAGGGGAATTCAAAAAAAATATGAAATTATTAATTCAAATTTTTATATGTACTCGGTGATAAAAATAATAATAATAATAATAACAACAACGACAATCACAGTTTAAAAATAATATATTTTAAATTTGAAAAAAAAATATTTTTATTAAAAAAATAAATTAGGCCGACAACTTATTTTAAGGAGTGCACTGGGAATACAAGGAAAAATATTTATGTTTTGCCCTATGGTTAGCTACTGTACAACGCGTTCAATTCAATTTTTAAAGTATTTATGGTTTAATTTTTAATTACGGTGTATTTGTAGAATTTTTCTTTAAATAAAGTGATAATCTAAGAACGTTATAATTGCTGAGGCTGTCGATGCGAACGCTTCCTTTTATACCCTAGTGACGAATGAAAAACTTCTGTAGGACAGGACCAGTATTTGTAAGATTTTTCTTCAAATAAAGTGACAAACTAAAAACGTTATAGCTGCTGAGACTGTCCATGCAAACGCTTCCTTTTGTACTCTGGTGACTAATAAAAAACTTCTGTAGGACAGGACCAGTCATTGGTAGGATTAGTTCAGTCTAAGACTTAAATATATATAGAGAGAGAGAGGGAATGTTAATTTACACAACTTCTTCGTGAGCACCTTTGTTATTCACCGTTTAATTATTTATGTACTATGGCCTAATCCTTAAACCAAAGGATCAGACAGTAGATAAAGAATGTACTCACAAATGAGTTGTGTATATGTATATATAGAGAAGTTTGATATGGTGAATACTTATTCGTGAGCACCTGTAAAATACCTGAGAGTATATAGTACTTCCGTTGTGCGTCATTTTTTGAATAAGCACTATAGTCAATTCCCTAAACCTGTTAGGATTGTTGTCGTCATCCCTTTTATTGAATTGTGATCAGATCGTGGCCTAGTTATTGTGCATCTGTGTACAGATACTCATGAATAAGTCCTCACCATATAAAAACTATATTTATATGTGTGTGTCTTGCACGACAAATATCTATGCGCTCGTGCATGATTGAGAATGCACAGTGCTCATCTCTGCGTGTGAGCTCGGCATCATAGCCACTGTTCAACTGGATTCTGGCCGTGATTCAGTCAGACTCCGACTTCGGTCGGACTCTGACCAAATAGTGGTCGCCAGCAGCCGTGATGCTAGCAATCGAGATTAGACCGAATTTCAATCTGATCACGCACGACCACAGTCTAATTATGACTGTGGGCCTACTATCGACGACGAGGACGACACCTACAATCTCATCAGATTCAAGGTTAAAGTATAACGTGTTTGGTGAAAATACTATGCATTTTTTTTTACTGTGTAAATCATAGATCCAAAAATAAAGAAGAAGTCACGCACAAGGCAATTACACAGATGCATCGCATAGGATATTAAAGATAATTAAATAAATTTTTTTATTGACTATTACGATAGCAACAACCATAGTAGACAAATCATAATTCCAAGAGTCTTGTTGATCTCTTTTCTTATATTGACTGTTAGACCAACCGATAAAGGTGTTTAAAACGTGCGTAATCATCTTTTCCCTATGGACAAATCAATCTCACTCCGAGACTATGATACAACAGTAAATTGTCCAAGTAATTTTTTAAATATTTGTAGTTTAGCTTTTATAATTAGCCGTTAAAATTTATAATTAGCTTTGATCCCTTAGTACAATATACTATTGATAAATAACTTAGGCACATAATTATTATATAATATTACGAGTAATAATTTTAATCAAATTAGAACAATTTAACCAAAACTTATATCACTAAAATTTTGATTACTATATATTATAATATATACTATAGTAGTTATAATTCATAATTATTTAAATTTAAAGTAGCTATGACCCTAATAATATTAAAATATTTTTATATTTTAACAATTGTGTTCCATAACTATTTCAGTAACATTGCAATAAAAATGTTCTCGGAATAAAAAATACGACGAAATATTATTTTAATTTTTTTAAAAAACCTTTTACTTTTATTTTTTTAAAACTCAAATATTCATATTTCACCCATCCTTTTACTTTCATCGGTAGAAATACAAGCAGCTATGTTAGTGCATCACTGTTGTTTCTACATATAGAGAGAGATAAATCAAAATATTAAGTGACCAGCATAGAAATAAAAAGTCATAATCTAACGGTGAACTCCAAAAAGCTACTATTTACCATTTTAAACTTTAATACGATTGTATTATCCATGTGAGTTAGCTCTGAAAACTGTCTTTTTACTTTCAAAGATACCATTAAAAGTGAGTCTCTTTATTTTTTACCTATTTAATATTAATTTATGTGACGTGTCATGTGTCGAATAAATTGCGGCTCATATTCTTCGCTGCTCGTGAGTACATGGAAGGAAGACTACATTTGAGTGGCGCGTAGCGTTTACTAGCGTGTATCAAACGCAACGTTACAAAATGGAACCATTTCTTTAATTTTTGTAATAAAAAAATTCTATTTTATTATTATTTTTATTTCTTTTAGAAAAAAAAAAGAGGCTCGATATTAGCCGTAGACTGCAACCTCACCACTACAGTCCATGGATAGAGATGCAATTATACAATAAAAATGAATTAATTATTGGGAGATTTTCTTTTGCCCCTTTTTTTTTTAGAAGATATTCTAAAACGTAATAATATTTGAGAACGCCACTTTAAGTTTTAAATTGTAAAAAAAAGGATTAGTAATTTTTTAATGTTGACTTCATGTTAGTGTATAAGTTATATGATCATTAGAATACAAAAAAAAATATTGGTCTTAATTAAATAATTAATATATTGCCATTTTTATTGTTTAAAATCACAAAGTTCATACTACTTGTAATTATTTTATTTTTAATTAAAAGAAAGAAGAAAATGCTATAATTGAAATAAATTCTTTTTTTAAAAGAAAAGTGTTGATTTTGGAATTAAATAAGGAGGGTATTAGTAATTTAAAGATAATTTAATAAAGATCTAGAAATTTTAAGATTTTAAATCTCAAGGTGAAGTTGAAAAATAAAGTAAAATATACAACATAAAATTTAAACTTTCTCAAAGTTGCTCCAAACGATTTAATTTACAATTTTGATTAAATTAAAGCAACTTTAATTATTATTTAAGTAATTTTACCTATAATTATTTGGTAATTTTGAATATATTACAACACTATTAAAATAAAAATATTTTAAGGATACGAGTTGCCTTTTATTTTATTTTTTTTATTTTTCAAAATGAAGTACTTTTAAGAAAATACGGGCAATCTTTTTTATTTTTTATTTTTATCAAATTTAATTAAATATCAAATTAAAGATAACAATGTACAAATTTAACTTAGTAACTAGCTTTATCTCGGTAGTCAATTAAAATTCAGTTGAGTTCAAAAATAGGTTATATAATTATGAGAAATGACCATATTGATAATTTTAAAAAAAATCAAAAAAAGTAAGAAAATAATGAATGCATATATGTTGTTATAAATCAACATAATACATATTTAAAATATTAAATATATATTTAGCAGTAAACAATAGATAATTAAATCTTAACATCACATATCAGGCAGGGAAAATATTGTCAATAACCCTAAAATTTTAACTGAGATTTAAAAATATATATAAAAAAAAAGGTAATTTCCTTTAGATTAACTAAATAATTAAGCAATCACCAAATCAAAATCAAATGTGTTAAAATAATTTTTTTTAGTTTAACTTGACTCACTTTAATTTAATCAAAATCACTTCAAAAATATTATAGATAGCTACTCTATCTTTGTATTAACTATTAAATAACTGCTAGAAATTATAAATGTAAATTTAACAGAGTTGAAATGATTTTTCTTTTGACTAAGTTGTTAAAAATTTAATATAAAAATACTATATGTATTATATTTTGATTAAATTAAATTAACATATTTTAATAATTATAATACTTTTATATAAAAAAAATGATGGAATATTCTTTTGATACTCTAATAATTCGTTTTGATTTTTACCTCATAATCTAATTAAAAGAAAATAATAATAATAATAATAATAATAATAATAATAATAATGGGAAGTCGAGCAATGTTGAGAGTTGCGACGCTGAAGGTGGTCCCACATTTTGGCACGTACACCTCTCCATCTCTCGTTTCCCTATCCCATCACCGCTCACTATAAATCCATACCATAACTGTCTTCGCTTCCCTTCGCTGCTCTTCCCTCGCCCTCCCTTCGCCAGACAACGCATTCATATAAATAGATCCTTTTCTTATCTCCCCCATTCCATCTCCTCTACTCCTCCTCCTCCTCCTCCTCCACAATCCTCTAATGAATCTTTTCGACCAATCGATGCCTTATCCTCTTCCTCACATATCGATCGACCGGAGAAGAAGCGAGAAGCAATTCAGCAACTGATTGGAGGAGAAGGATATATAGTATAATAAAGCCTCGGGAAGAGTGAACTTACGCTGAGAGGTCGGTCCGCATGGCGGGCAACGAATGGATCAACGGCTACCTGGAGGCGATACTGGACTCCGGCGGCGCCGTGGCGGACGACCAGAAAGCCGCTCTGGCCTCGTCGGCGCAGGCAACGGCGCCGGTGGGAGTCCACTTCAACCCCACCAAGTACTTCGTCGAGGAGGTCGTCACCGGCGTCGACGAGACCGACCTCCACCGCACCTGGATCAAGGTCGTTGCCACCCGCAACTCCCGCGAGCGCAGCTCCCGCCTCGAGAACATGTGCTGGCGAATCTGGAACCTCACCCGCAAGAAGAAGCAGGCAAAAAAAAATTTTTTTTTTGCCTTTTTCCTCTGCATCTTCTATTAATTGATACAACAAAAGTTAAAACCGTTAGATCAAATTCGT
Source organism: Alpinia galanga (assembly GCA_037177395.1). NCBI lineage: Eukaryota > Viridiplantae > Streptophyta > Magnoliopsida > Zingiberales > Zingiberaceae > Alpinia > Alpinia galanga. The sequence continues at coordinate 9,325 of JBAMHZ010022364.1, forward strand.
TCACGATCCATGCTTATAGTTGCAACTCAGAATCGATCAAAAGGAATCGCCTTGGTCGGTTTCTAACGGAAGAAGAAAAAAATGATCTTACTCTGGAATTTGAACTGTTGATTGCAGCTGGAATGGGAGGATACTCAAAGGGCAGCAAGCCGTCGATGGGAGCGGGAGCAGGGCCGGAGAGATGCCACTGAGGACATGTCCGAGGATTTGTCGGAGGGCGAGAAGGGCGATACGGTGGGTGAGTTGCTGCAAAGTGATACACCCAGAAAGAAGTTCCAGAGGACTGTGTCTGATATCCAAGTCTGGTCTGATGACAACAAAGAGAAAAAGCTCTACATTGTGCTTATCAGGTACATGAATAACCGCCTTTGGTGAAGTCTCCCAAACAGCTGGAATGCAGAGATTCCTATCAAAGCAAAGAATTTATGCCATATTTCATCCATGAAAAAAATGCTTGCTTTTGATATCTAATAAAATTGAGATACAATAATCTCAGCTGCATATCGAGCAGAACTCACTAGTTTGGCGAATTTATGGCACAAAGTTGAAATTGTGCCACACTTTTAATGTCTTGGAAGCCATGGAAAAAGATAGTTCATGTGAAGTTTGTGGTGCAGATCTAAATGGACCTTGTAAAATAGAGATCAGGGACAGACAGTAGACTTGTGTCAATCTTCAATGGATGCCTTAGACTGCAATTCAAGATCATAGCAGAAGTGCAACTCTTTTGTTTAGCAATACAAGTAGGATCCTTTGAAGCTAAACAAATGATACTCTTTGGCATGTACACGGGGAGGAAATAGTAAGCAGCATATACCTGTTTCCAATGTCATTAGCTAGGAAGAATTCTGCATGACAATAGTTTATGTGCATATGAGTTCAAGCTAGATGTTTTAGCGACCAGTACACAAGTAGTCAAAAATTAAAATCACAGTAGAATATTCAGTTACAATTGTACCTGTTCAAGTAAAAAAAGAGTTGGGTATCTATCAATTATCGTTGCAATTTGTCAGCTTGCATGGCTTAGTTCGAGGAGAAAACATGGAATTAGGTCGGGATTCAGATACTGGTGGCCAGGTAAAAGCAATGTTATTTCCATATGTTCATGGTTATTCTAATGTTTCATGTGGGAGATGGTTGAGATTGTTGCATGGAACTTACAGGTGAAGTATGTGGTGGAACTTGCTCGAGCTCTATCCATGATGCCCGGTGTCTATAGGGTCGATCTTTTCACTCGCCAGATAGCATCCCCTGATGTGGACTGGAGCTATGGGGAGCCTACAGAGATGTTGACATCAGGTTCTTATGATGCAGAGGGGAATGATGTGGGTGAGAGTGCTGGAGCTTACATCATTCGAATACCTTGTGGCCCGAGAGACGAGTACCTGCGCAAAGAGCTTCTTTGGCCATACCTGCAAGAATTCATCGATGGAGCTCTAGCACACATCCTCAACATGGCAAAGGTCTTGGGAGAGCAGGTTGGTGGAGGGCATCCAGTGTGGCCCTATGTGATCCATGGCCATTATGCTGATGCAGGTGACGTGGCTGCTCTTCTTTCTGGGGCCTTGAACGTTCCCATGGTCCTCACAGGCCACTCTCTAGGGAGGAACAAACTGGAGCAACTTCTCAAGCAGGGCCGTCAATCGAAAGAAGACATAAATGCAACTTATAAGATCATGAGACGCATTGAAGCAGAGGAGCTTTCCTTGGACACGTCCGAGCTTGTCATTACAAGCACAAAGCAGGAGATTGATGAGCAATGGGGATTGTATGATGGGTTCGATGTCAAGCTTGAACGAGTGCTAAGGGCACGAGCTAGAAGAGGGGTCAACTGCCATGGCCGATACATGCCAAGGATGGTGGTAAGCATTCCTAAATTCACACCAGCAAAAACAAAGATAATAAGAATATATAATTTCACCAGTTATGAGCACTACGGAATATATCTCCAAGAATATTTACATTCTTCTAGTTAGCAAGAGAATACTTACCTTCTGATAGAATAAGTTTGATAAAGCATTTTTTTTTCAACTTCAAGGAAGATTGTTCATCAAATATAGCAACTTGACTACTGAAAGTTATGCAAAAGTTTGTTAATTGTGCTATAAAATTGCAGGTGATTCCTCCTGGGATGGATTTCAGTAGTGTAGCAATTCAGGAAGATACAACTGAAACCGATGGAGATTTAAAAGATATTATTGGAGCAGATGGAGCTTCACCTAGATCAGTCCCACCTATATGGGCCGAGGCAAATACTCTCATCTCATTTTGAAATACATCTAGTAATCCCTGTGTTCAAGAAACAATAAAGTACCATTTCTGCAGGTTATGCGTTTCTTCACAAATCCTCACAAACCTATGATCTTGGCTTTATCAAGGCCTGATCCTAAGAAGAACATCACCACCCTTCTGAAAGCATTTGGAGAATGCCGACCATTGAGAGAGTTCGCTAATCTTGTGAGGACCATTTCTTAACTAATGTGTTATATCTACACTCTATTCTAGTATCGTTTTTGGTTGAAGATTGAGAGAACTCATACATGACATAAAAATGCAATTCCTTTCAGAGGAAACATTCTCTCATCATTGACATAAATATTTATCTGGACAATATGACGCAAAGTTTTAGCTGAATCACATGAACTATGCATGTAAACACGAAATCTTTCAGAAACAATTATACTTATCTAGTGCATTCTTAATATTTTCTAAAATAGCATAGCTTTTCCACAACAGAATGGTTGTATAAAAGTTAAAAATGGTTTTGCCGAAAAACATTTAATTAAATAAAGCACAGTCATTATCATTTCTTCTATTTGCAGACTCTAATTATGGGGAACAGAGACAGCATAGATGAGATGCCTGCAGGTAATGCTAGTGTCTTAACAACAGTGTTGAAGCTAATTGACAAGTATGACCTATATGGGTATGTGGCATACCCAAAGCATCATAAACAGTCTGATGTTCCAGATATCTACAGGCTTGCAGCAAAAACAAAGGTTGAGTGTCATTCTTGTGAATTTATTTTATGGCAGATTTGAAAAACTTACTAGCTAAGTTGAAGTTACTTTAATTTGCAGGGAGTTTTCATTAATCCTGCTCTAGTTGAGCCTTTTGGTCTTACCTTAATTGAGGTATGTGTGATATATGCTGGCATAACTGAAGCTATCTTTATGATTGTCTGACCATTAACCATATACTTGGGGCAAAATCTAGGCGGCTGCGCATGGACTCCCTATGGTGGCCACAAAGAATGGAGGTCCTGTTGACATTCATAGGGTAAACATATCTCCTTTCTCTATCACAATGCAGCCTCTATATCACTTTCGAAGCACAAATTCTTATTAGTTTTCATGCATCAGGCATTGAACAATGGATTGCTTGTCGACCCACATGATCAGAAGGCTATAGCTGATGCACTTGTGAAGCTGGTTTCAGAAAAGAACCTGTGGCATGAGTGTAGGAAAAACGGATGGCGAAATATTCATCTCTTCTCATGGCCTGAGCATTGCAGGACATATCTCACTAAAGTGGCAGCTTGCAGGATGAGACATCCACAATGGAAAACAGACACTCCCACAGATGACATGGTTGTTGAGGAGTCTTATGGCGACTCTCTAAGGGATGTACATGAGTCATCACTTAGGCTTTCGGTGGATGGTGAGAAAAGCTTGCTTGGTGGTTCCCTTGAGTTGGACTCAGTTGAACTAGAGAAGGTTGGAGCTGGAAAGAATGACTCAGAATTGCAAGATCAAGTGAAGAGGATCATGAGCAAGATCAAGAAACAGGCACCTGAACCGCAGGGTGTCGACGGTGGCAAGAAGCAAAGTGAGGTTTCAGGATCTACTATTAGCAATTATCCTCTTCTCCGAAGGCGGCGGCGGCTATTTGTTATAGCTGTTGATTCTTATGACGGTAGTGGTGCTCCTGATAGGAAGACGCTGCAGGTAATTCAGCAGGTGTTTAAGGCCATCAGATCAGATTCTCAAATGTCGAGGATTTCAGGCTTTGCTCTCTCAACTGCCATGTCCATTTCAGAAGTTCTTGCCTTATTGAAGTTAGTAAAGATCCCTGCAACAGATTTTGATGCTCTTATATGCAGCAGCGGGAGTGAAGTTTATTATCCAGGCACTGCTCAGTGCATGGATGCAGAAGGAAAGTTGTGTGCAGATCCTGATTATGCCACACACATTGATTATCGCTGGGGATATGATGGTGTGAAGAGGACATTGATAAAACTGATGAACTTTCAAGATAATCAGGATGATAAAATATCTGAAAAATCAAGTGTCATCATAGTGGAAGATGCAAACTCCAGCAACCCTCATTGTGTTTCATTCATGGTCAAAGATAAAACCAAGGTAAATTGTAGAAAAATCTGGTTTCATGTGCATAATTGGTATCTGACATATAAGATTACTACCCCAGGCAAAGCGCGTTGATGATCTTCGTCAAAAGCTCAGAATGCGAGGACTCCGATGCCATCTCATGTATTGCAGGAACTCTACAAGGTTGCAGGTTGTTCCTCTGCTGGCGTCTCGATCTCAAGCATTGAGGTAGGAAAAATGCATCTCCATTGTGTGTAATATGCAATTGCATTAGAATTATCAAATTTTTAAGTGCAGATTCTAATAGGCCTCGGTTTTTCTTTTCAAAAGGTTTGACATTGTTGACAATTAGAAACTTCAATTAGGTTTAATAGACTTGTTAAGGGGTACATCTAGAGAGTTTCAGTATCAGTGAGCTAAACCAAGAGACTGACTGCAGGGGCTCAATGAAACTTGCCTATTTCTAATCTAATGTAGTTCGTGGGTTATGATTTATGCTGGGATAACATTTTAATCATAGATCCTTGCATGTCACTCTCTTAATGAGGTTGACCGGGAAAACAAAAACCTTCTAAGCAGCTTCCCTGCTAAACATTATTTAGTAGAGCATGCATCAATCAATTAATTAATGGTTGATGAATGTGTGTAGGTACTTATTTGTTCGATGGGGCCTTAGTGTTACAAATATGTATGTGATTCTTGGAGAAAGAGGTGATACAGATCATGAGGAGCTCATATCAGGAAACCACAAGACTGTGATCATGAAAGGGATTGTAGAGAAGAGTTCTGAGGAGTTGCAGAGAACCACTGAGAGTTACCAGAAGGAAGACATAGTTCCAACGGAGAGCCCACTCATTGTCTATACTGACCATGGAATTGTTGCAGAGGAGATCATGAGAGCACTAAAAGAAGCAACCAAAGCTGCCACCGGGATGTAAACGATTAATGAGTCAGTAGTTTTGCAAATGAATAACGTCTTTTAACTTATAATTGCAATGAGATGCTCTCACATTGAAGTTTATGCATGATATAGGTATATGTGAAAAGAAGTCAGATCTCATGAACATAATGAGATGTGACTTGATGTCCTTTAAACAAATTACTTTTTCTATAGCATTACTAGCATCCCAATTTCCAAATTAATCTTAACTAGGTAGGTTATGAACTTCTCTTTTGAGTTTCTAGGCTTGTCTGATGGAGGTGGCTGCACTGAAATGATCAAATATAGAAAACTGAGTGAAATTTGATCATACTAAATAACAGTTCTGATTCCTTATGGTAACTTAGTTCTTTTTCAAATTGTATTATCTTGTTAAATTTGTTTATATTCATATATATAATAATTATGTAAGTGGTGTTGCATTTTTTAAAAATAGATCCTGATTTGAACCCAAAATATACATTATTTTGAACTGTGACCTCTAAAACCTGAGAAAGTGTAATTTTTTGTGGCACCTTTGGTAGGTCCAACAGATGTTCTCAGTGTGTGTATGTTTTATGTTCACAGTTTTTCCTAATTGTCACGAAATTATTATTAATTTTTTGTATGTTAGAGGTTGGTGGATAAAGTGATAAGGTTAAAGGAGTTGTGAAATCCAATCTAATTATGAGGTCCAGAGGTTTGGTTGGAAGCCAAAAGCTTAATTGTGTACTTCAAAGACCTAGCCATATGCTTTAGGGGTATATTTTGTGAATCTAAACAGATGTATAGCATGAAAAGTTTGTGTTAGGCTCTGAATTCAGTCCAAATTGAACCCAAACCTACACCATGTTTTGGCCTAGATTATAGCAAGGGCTGAGTTTAAGGGAACATTTCCATCATGAGTGCCCAAGAAAATTTTGATTGTACAACCTATTACCTCTAACAAAACAAGCATGAAAGGAACATTGAAGAACATCATTAATGCATTCATTGCTTCAAACTTGCACCTGTTATCCTTCATAAGAGTTGTGGTCAAGACATGAGTACATTACATAGCTTCCTTGAACAGTTTATTGTAGAGTAAATAAAATTGCAGAAAAGTTCACATACTAGTCATTGTTGTTGACGAAGTACCAAATCCTTGCCATCCTGCATCTCTCAATGCTAGGCATGCTGTACATAACTGAAACCCTCAACTTATAATCCCTGGATATTCACTCAACTTCTAGTACTTCATTGTTCTCATAATTGACCATTAACATTGGGGAAATTATCAGATGCTGAATAAGAAAGCAATATGCCTTTACTGACTAGTAATCTAGATAATCACCAATTGTCTCCAATGAGAAATTACCATCTTTAAATGGTGGAATCTTTGGATAGCCCTCAGCATTATCACTCTGCTCGACAATTTGCTTGTCATATATCTCCAGCAAAGTAGGCAATCCTCACAAATTCAAATGCTATGGTTTTTGACAATCCTAATGTCAGATCCCATAGAAATACTAAAATAGACCCGAAGCAAGTGCTAACTTTTCGCTGTTGTATCCTAATGAATTCTCCTTGTCCTCTTCTTCAATGCAATGAAGCACCCAATCAATGTTGAGTTCATAGCCTTGTTCTCCAGCTGTAGCAGCAAGTTCCTTTAATTCCTCATATCTCCTTAGATTGTGGCTAAGATTGATCATCTGCAACAAAATGATGAGTATTCCCTCCACCTCAATGTAACTCGATCTTCATGTTGGTTCTTTCTTTCTTGGTATCATAAGACTTAGAGCCTACAATGTACATGTTCAAAAGGATAATAAACTTTACCGGATGTTTTTGTCTATGCTTAAGGAGCTTTTCTGCAGCAAATTCAGCCACTTCGACCTTCTTATTTGCACCACAGCCACTTCTGAAACGCTTGGTCCGCCTTCCTAGACTGTGAGCGTACCTTTAATTAACACTGCAAGAAGAACCTCTTCATCTCCTCAAAGTACCAGAGTGCTTTTGTGCAATGGCCATGTATCGCCAACCCTAATACCATTGCTTGGCATGCCATCGAAACCCCAACTTGCAATTTCAGCATTCCGGCTTCTGGACGTACGAATAGATGCACTGTGCTGTGACGATCAACCCTAATTTGCCTTAAACCCATTCTCCAATGAAAAACCACGAATCCTGAACCCTTGCTTCAAAGCGACCATTCTTGCGCGCACTGAAATGGAAGTTCAACAGTGAGACCTACGACCTCGCCATTGCCTTTGCTCATAAATCTATGCATCAGGCCGTTCCAAGTCGCCGCCACGGTCCTCCCCGGCGTCGGCTCGAACGGACTCCGTTCACTCTCCAGATCACCGGACGACGAGCACATGTTCGCAGAATAGATGGTTCAGTCCATGGTCAATTTCAATTCACCGTTCGAATTTATTATTATTTATTTAAAAAATTTTAAATAGTTTTTAAAAAATTTACACTTATTTAAAATGTAGAAATTAAAGTTTAAAACTTTTTTATTTTACAAAGTCGCGTTGTTATTTATTTTCATTTCTTATTCTCGTAATTATAATTTTTTCGGTATCGAACTCCTCTGTTTCATTTTTAGAAAGTTACATTTTTTATATTTTTTTCTGCTCTTATCCAATCATCAAATAATATTTGTGCTTCTAAAGAATCAAGGGACAAAGTAGAATCTCGTTTGTTTAATATATTTTCTTCGGAACAAAACGTTTGTTCTAAGATGACAATTAACACCGAACAAGCTAAAATTTCTTTTGTAACGATGAATACGATATGAAAACTCTGAATCTTATATGATCACCATCGTAAAATATCAAAGTTTATTTCACTATATATATTACTAAAAAAAACCGTCAAGTAATTCTCAAATTCTTATTTGAAATTTGAGAATCCTCGTGAATGTTTTGTCTATTCTTTTAATAAAAATTATGCTTTTGTAAATTTTATATTATTACTACTGATATTTTAGAGTTATGATATATTACTTTCTAATTCATATTTTAAAGTATATTTTTTATAAATTTCGTAGTTTGTAATATAATAGCAAGATCAAATGAATAAAAAAATTTATTTAAATTAAAGCATCATAATACATAACTATTATTTCATATAAAATATGAAACTTTAATCTTTAATCTAAAACAAATACAACTAAATAAATATTAGGAACATAATAAATTTTTTTTTACTATTTTACTTTCATTATTAATATACAAGAAGATAAAAATTTATCGTTAATATATTCATTTAAAATTAAAGGTATGTTATACAAATTTATTATAATTAAATGAAAAGTAGGATAATAAACACAAGAAAGTTGTTCAATTACATTATTAAATACTTTTAAAATTTCACGAATACTACTATATATATTTCATTGATGTGAAAATAAATATATATTATGATTAATAACTATTTGAGCAAAAAATAAACATAATAATTTTTCTGTATTGAAACGAATATTGTAATAATTTTATAAAATTTATCCAATTAGTTCATCCATGTGCCATTGTTGGTGTAGGGGCACTAAATAATTGAGCATAAGTTTTGATTATGAAAAATGTTCAAAATCAAGTTATATTATGGTCTAATATGCTATGTTAAGTGTGTGGACCAGTAAGGTCGCGTCCTCAGTATGAGGACAACCTTAGGCGTCGGTCTAACTAAGAGTTCCGAGAAATGTTGAAGTCAAGATTGGACAGTTGAGGACTGTCACAAATATTATTGTTATATATCTTGCACTAACTTTGTGATGCAGATGACAAGACAGAACCAATTGGCTGGAAAAGGTTAAGATCAATCGATTAGTAAGAATATCAGTGGACTAGTGAAAGGATCAGTTGACTGATGACTTCAGTCAAAAGTCAAAATGTCACCTAGCGATAAGGTTTCACAAACATAGGAGATAAAGACTCTATCCTGATCTAGATCTGGACGAAATGACTTGATCTAAGGGGCTAGAAAGCTCTATAAAAAGAGGATTAGACACAAACCTGAGGCATCATCTTCGACCCAAGCACTCTTGTTCTCTGACCGTGCTCCGACGTGCTACAATACTATTCCGACCGTGCTTCATCTTTTTATTTCCATTAAGTCAGTATATTTAGTTTAAGTTTTGTTTTGTACTTATTTGTTAAAAGGAGTTGTAAGGTTGTTACCGTCTCCTTTGTCTCATTTGTAAGTTTCACGCCTCTTACCTCCAACGAAGAAGAGACTTTATAGTGGATTGTCCATCGAAAGCAGTTAATGACCGTGGGCCTTGGATTAGTAGCTGTTAGACCCGGCCAAGGTCCGGGTCGGACCCGGACCCGACCCGGAACCGGACCGTGGTCAACGGTCCGGTTAACCGG
>JBAMHZ010022465.1:0-18921 GCA_037177395.1 Alpinia galanga
GGCCGTTTCCGGTTGAATTCCAGCCGGAATTCGACCTGGATCCCTCCGGCGCCGACCCTCTAGGGTTCACCGGCCCTATTGGGTTATAGTTTGGCTTCGACGATGACGAATTCTGACGACGATGGCGGCGGCAACGACAATGCTCACAGGTCGCACGGGAGAAGGCGCGCAGGAGAACATTACCCTGTATATACATATATACACTATGGAAACTAGCAAAAGATTTGTACTTTCGAATTAATTTTTCCTAATGGCCTGCATATATGTATATATATTCACAGGGAAGATTTCCTTGCAAAGCAAACAGACCTTAAAATTCACTTCAAATGCACAGCTAGAGTTTTCTTTAAATAAAAATTATCTCGAACACGAGATAATTAAAAATTAAAGGTAAAGAATTGTGATAACAATAATCACAGCATCAAAAACTCAAGGCGATGCGATGAAGTCAAACTGGTGTCAAATTATATCTTTCATAAACAAACTTTGGGCAGAGAAGAAAATATCTCGCACGGTGATATTTCATCACAACTTGAAATGTGAGTATGAATGATGCTCCCACAAGAATAAAGAGATGAAATCAAAATTGAATAAACTAATCTAACACATTAGCTATTTCCAAGGCCTAGTGAATCGATGTAATTGAATTGGCCAGAATTCTGCATAGGCGGGCTCCTCAGGTCACATGATGATTCAATCGAGGCACCCCTTGAAGGAAGGTCGCTGGTGTCAAAGTTTAGGGCGGGAACGACCATGGTAGCATTAGCTTTTGTTGATTCATTCGTCCCGTCAGGTATAAAGCTCCCCACAACTAGCTGCATGAAAGAGTTGATAAAGTGATGACCATAACTTTCATTTGTAAATGTAAGACACATCAGTGATGTATGCCATCCATAAAAGATGAGAAAACTTGAAGCATCAATTGTGTTTGTTTGTTTCTTATACTTGCCCATTAGCCAAGAAATTGGTTTAGAATGCTTTGACAGACCTGAACTGGCGATGCCGCTAGTAAAAGCCCTGCTAATCCACCACCTAAAACACCCCCATCTTTGTTAGCCAATGAGATCGTCAATCCCCTCGTTTGTCTCTGCTGCTCAGTGTTATCTGGGAGAGGGAGTGGAAATGTACCTGACAGTGACAAGATCTCGAACGGACCCTGAACACAGAGACACACAAGAACATGTATTATAAATGCAAATCCAAAATGAAATAAACTCTGAGTTACTATCCAGTTTATGAATGCAGTCTAGGTTTCCAAATGGAAGCAACAAAGTGGACATCTTTCTTGTTATATATTGATACCACCATTCAGAAGGATTGATGATTGGTGCAGGCCATACAATAATAACTGGTGCAATTTAAAATCCTCTTGTGAATATGATGATGTGTTTTTTAAAACTAGATTAACCAATATAGAAAATGATGAAATCACTCAAAACAAAATTCTCAACAGTTTCTCCACAAACCTGGTAACCTACAATATCACCACCAGTTGTCGCAGGTTGGAAAAGGTTCACTTTAGATACAACACCATTTGCTGAAAGAATGCAGACGGAGTGTGATCCTTGCTGAGAAAATGAAGCAATTTTTGAAACTACATCCTGCAACCAGAGTTTTAGTCATTGATAACAGCTATTTACAAGTCAGGTTCTTAGTTTTAGCATTAATTGCTACAAAAATTAATAATTAAACAAAACTAACGAAGCAAATGTTTATAATAACTGAGCATCTTCAGTATAGAAAATGACCTCAAATGTGGTTACTTACCTCTCCTGCCGGTACTGTAATCAAATGAAGAAGAAGTTCCATTCCTGATGATCCTGTCAATCGTAGGTCAAATTTCAGAGAGGTGAGGATACAAAAGAAAAGTACTCTCGACAATATTCTTTTTCCTTAAAAAAAAGATCAAATTACTGGAAACTGCAGCAAGAGATGTTAGTATTTACAGCATATGCAATAATCCCAAATACGAAGAGAAAACTACAGATTAGAATACAGTTTATTTCCAGACATTGAGACTGATACAAAATTCTAGCACAAACATTCTCTCAGAAAAACATATGGTTTGCCAAATGTGTCTTAATATAACCATAAAGCATGTTTATATCCCTCAGAAAAACTAAACTCTCACTACAAACTTTCCTAACTTTTTAAATTGAGACTCATGGCTTGTTTTTTTTTTCTCTTCTGTCGTTAATAAAGTAAACTTCCTCTATAAAATTAACAACTTGGCTTCTCCTATAGAGTAAACTTCGAGCATCCATGTCAAGCAAGAAAATAGCAAATGTAGCTAACGCAACTTCCCCTAAAAATTAACAACATGGCTTCAAGAAAAGAGCCAAAGTAACCAACGCGATTAACAAGACCCTAACTCCACCAAAGTATGCATGTGGATCCACTGCTTCATGAAAACTGCTAATAACTGACGAAAACAAGGAGATCAACCTCGAGCGTTCATTTGCTGCTTCTTGCCAGAACCAAGTGGACGACCCCGTTTCTTTGGAGCATCTGCTGAGCCTGAAGGTGCTGCATTGCTAACTCCAGAAAAAGACATTGAAGCAGTCGGTTGTGAAGGGGCCAGGAGAGTGCCATTGGGTCCATACTTCTTGGGTCTCCCTCGCTTTCGCTTGGCTGGCTCTCCTGGGATCATGTTGTGGTTATTGGCTGCTTGAGCTGTCAAGGCACCATCAAGTACCCCGGTGAATCCTCCACCACCATCTCCTTGATAATAAAATGATGGATGAGGATAAGCAGCAGATGAACTGCTTAGCGTCCTCAAGAATTGTTGGCCATCGACTGTGTAAGCTAATGGCATGCTATGCATTGCTGGGAGCCCCCAAATCGGATTCCTCTGCAGATTGATGAAGCCTTGTTCTCTAGTGTGTTCTGGATTCGTTTCCATCGAGTTCAAAACACATTGGCTAACATAAAAAGAACTCTTGTGCTATACTCGCGACGTTCGATAATTCAAGTAGCGTTCGATTGAGGACGAAGATCGAACTGGAGAGCCTCTTCCGAATCCAAACAGGGGAAATCTTTATAATTATAAACTCCAAAGACGGAAACAGGGCAACGTTTCTTGATCTGAGGATGTATGTTCCAATGTGAAAGTCCTCCTCCACCGAGAACTCAAAAACTACAGCAGACCAAAGAATCAAGCTGTAAACAACTAAAATAAAATTCTACCAAACAGCAACAAGGAATACCACGATGATGGGAAAAAAACATACATATTTTTAATATAAAAAAAACCCTAATGCTAATTCCACATCGGAAGGGGAAAGAAAAAGTAAAAGAGAAGGAATCAAGGCCAGGTACACGAACCAGAGAGATTTCTGCGCTCCAACTGCCAGATCAACATGAAGAAGCCCCTTTTCCATCACAAATATTGCTGGCAATCATAATTTTTACCGATGATTTCGGGATGAACGACGAAAAAACAGAGAGACTTTCACGGGGGGATACGAAGAGGATTAGATCGCGCGGAGCTATAGCCCTGTTCGAATGTTTCCCCGGCTTATATTAAAGGAACGCGCCGAAATTAAGCCCATTAATTTATCAATTAAATCTAATCGCGATCCTAAACTATCATTTTAAGTTTATTTGAATAAAATGAAAAAACTATTTTATATATACTGATACACTGCGCGCTGACTTCCTACACGCGCATGAGTGTCGCCATCTGTCATCGTCGTCGTCAAAATTCATCATCGTCGAAGCCAAATTATAACCTAATAGGGCCGGTGAACCCTAGGGGGTCTATGCCGGAGGAATCCCGGCTGAATTCTGGTCGAAATTTGGCCGAAAACGTTCAAAATCGCGACTGCCAGTGGCGGCCGGAATGCGACCGGTGCCGGCGGTGCCGAGGATCCGCGCCACGGGCATGCCGGATGGCACACCCGTGTCATGGATCGGGGGTGAGAAATGTTGCAGGCGTGCCATTCGGCATGCCCGTGTCGCATCAGGTATGCCCGTGTCGCGCACGGGCATGTAAAAGAATGATCTCCTATACAACTCATCCGTGAGTACTCATGAGTACTTTTATTATTGATTGTTCGATGAGTGAGCACTGTAGCTTAATTCTTGAATTATACAGAATCAGACGATGGATAATAAAGATTCTTACAGCTAATGATAGACATCTCCAATGATTTTTTTATTACTATTATATAATTAAATTTATCATAATTATAAATTATTTTTTTCACTGATCACAATTATAGTATGCCCAAATATATTCAAGCAAATCAGCTCAAAAAATGATAATGCAGTTGATTAATTTTTAGCCATTGAATAATGAACTTTTTTCTATTTTATTAATTTTAATTTTTTTAAAAAAAGTAAAAATAAAAATTATAAAATAATTTAATTTTTTTTTTTTTTTTTTGAAGAGCTACTTCAAAGTTTATTAAAAAGGGATTCCTCCCACTGTGAAAGAGTGCCCTTTTAAGAGCTCTCATTGGGATGCTCTAAGATATTTTTAGAAATTGAAATATAAAAATAAAAAAAGATCAAGGATATATAAAAATATATTTTTAAAAATTTTAGAATAGTACTTTTTATGAAGAGGACCTTGTATTTAATATAACGGTAAAATTATTAAATTCACGAGATGAAATTTTAAAAATAATCTATTATAAAACTGAATAAAACTCATGCATCTGACCGTCCTTTATAGTATTTTTATTATTTTTAATTTGATTGGACACCTTTACTAGCTCTAAATGTATCATAGCACATATAACCACCATAGAATGAATGAGATTTCAGTTCTTGTATTCATCTATAGAAAAGGAATTCTTCTTCAGATTCACATTTATCAAAGATTTGCGGATATAATCAACAACTTCGATTTCAATAGGCTAAAATTACAACGGTAAAATTGTTTCTTAGGTTTACAAGAGGAGAAAGAGAAAAAGAAAGGATCGATAACTTATTGGAAAGCAGAACAAGCACACTAACAATGACATCTTTGAGGGATTGCTTTGGCTCTTAAGTATCAAAAGGAAAGAAAAACAAAAAACAAAAATCACTGGTCCAAGCCAAAGCCATGGCGAAACTACAAAATTTATTTGGCTAGAATGGTTTCCTTTTCATTATCAGCAACAAAAAATTTCGGTTCGCTGGGATAAACAAAGATTGTTGTAGCTGTAACAGATGGGTTCAATGAAGCTGAGTACCTCAGGGAAGTGATTGTTGCCTGTGGCAGCTGCTGTGAGCCTGAACACAAGGGCACAAGTTTATAACTCATCACATACTCCGTTTTTGGGAGAATGAAGCCGACATTATCATGAGGTCCACAGAAAACAAAACTTTGAGTATCGCCAAGGGAATATTTGATCTCCTGGAGTAGGCTAGTCTGGTTGCTCACCTTTATGTAGAATAAGAAAGGAACTCCTAGGATGGCATGAGGAGGGAACTCTAGACTTACTACCAGCGGTGGTTGTTCGACAATAACAGCAGGCAACTTATGCTCCGTCACTGCACCAGAATCTTCAGAATCACTGAATGTCAAGTCTCTCTTCCAGTTCAGGCAAACTGAACCAAGCTCGAGGTTTGGAGAGTCGATCTTTGGTCTGACAGAAAAGACTCCTCTGAATTCTTCGCCAGGAACAAGAAGGGAGTCATCAGCAGAAACTCCACCAACATGCTGAATGGAGTAGGGCGTTTCATTCTCGTTGCTGTTGGACTGGATTGTCATGGATTTTACACGTAAGGGAACCTCGCTGGAGTTTCGAGCAGTCACTATGAGGATGCTTGTCTCGTTGAGTGGAAGATAGACATTTTGATCAGCACCAGGCAATGATTTAACTTTGGAGAGCAAAAGGGGTTCTCGGCGAAATGGCATCATGAAAGTGTGAGTTATGCTGATTGGGATTTTCCCTTCAATCTGTAAGCTTCTATGGACATTTACTCTCACAGCCTCTGTGGAGTTTGGAGAGTAACCAAGTGAAGCATAAAGCATCACTGACTTGGGTTTGTGCCATTTGATTTCTAGTTTACAGGACCATTTGTCTCCAACTCTTAAATCTGGTACAGATACCACCCCAAAAGACTGCTGAATTTTCTTAATGTTATCAGAATGAACTAGAGATTCATCCTCGTCGCCAATCCTTGAGATGCTTATAAGTTCCACGTGATGATTGCCGGATGAAAATGGATCTGTCTCTCTTGGACTCATCAAAAGCCCATTTCCTCTTGCATCCACAAGGTTGATCTTCAGCTCACCAGAATAGACTTCATGTCCCCTGGGTATAACTGTGAGAGGAACCACGAAACTTTCTCCAACTAATGCAGGACTAGAGGCATTTAAAATAAGATCAACTTCAGGATCTGGCTCCTCCACCTGGATAACCTTTTGACCAGAAAAGGCAAGAACAGGATCTTTCGTCGGGAAAGTCTGAACCATGTCCTCAAACTTCCAGAAGGGCAAATCTTCCATTGATGCAGGACTTTCAGCTTGGCAGTGAATCTTGAATGATTCACCTATTCTAGCTGTGACTGACAAGCACTCGAGCTTACCACTCTGATCTGCATTCACAAGTGAAAGTAAAAGGAAAAATAATCAACTGTCACTCAGAGGAACGTATGTCCAAGTGAAAGGGTGCAGTAAGGTGGTTGTTAATGGATGGGACAATCAAACTAGACCATGAAAATAATAAAAGTATAATAAGTAATTGCTGGAACTCGTTGACAGGAAACATAACTTACATGCCTACCTGATTTGACTTCATATGTCAACCGCAGCCACTTGTTGGTAGGCAATACAATTGATGGAGCAGTTTCTATTCGAACATCTTGGTTGTCACTATTTGATCTTGCTGCA
The DNA here is from genome assembly GCA_037177395.1 of Alpinia galanga. NCBI lineage: Eukaryota > Viridiplantae > Streptophyta > Magnoliopsida > Zingiberales > Zingiberaceae > Alpinia > Alpinia galanga. The sequence continues at coordinate 6,827 of JBAMHZ010022465.1, forward strand.
GAAATATCATCAACGGCATTGATGATTCTGAAGTTGCATTTTGGTTGGTTGAACTCAATTTCCAGCTCATCAACCTCAACGGAACAAGGAAGTTGTGATACAAGAGACAAAGTGATCATTACAGGTGAACCTGGCTTAACAGATTGATCATGGAACGCAACAGATACAAGCAATACCATTCTCAAAGGACTTATGACATCGACATCAATACGGACAGGCTGTTCTTTTGTAACAGCAATACTGCAGCCTCTATCTGTTTGGGACACACTCTCTTCCCCCTTCACAAGCCTGAGAACTTCACTTTGCAATGCTTCTCTTCTTGATTGGCTAGGTAGACCTGCAGGGCCATGCTCCCTTTTGCTATCAGGGATTTCCTGATCACCATTAGAAAATATTGGCAAAGAAGCCATTTCTAGAGAATATTCAATGAAATCTTTTGCTGAACCTAGTCTGATAGAGCATTCTCGCAAATATCCCAAGCTTTCCCAAAGCAGAGTAACCCAACCCTCTTGACGATAAAGGCTAGAAACACTGTCAAAAAGCTTTTTTGCATCAGTGAAATCCTCAGCAAAAAAATATTCTTTAGCCATTCTATTACTGCATAGAGAAGCTAATCTTGGAGCTTTTAAGTTGGTGAACGATTCACAAGCTTTTCTGAACAGGGCAATGATCTCATATGAATCTTGAAATCTTTGAGCCTCTGAGATGGCATATTGTATATATTCAGCATCTGAAAGACTGCACCCAGTAATAGACACAGACACAGTCAGACCATTAGAAACTAGTATTGACTCTAGAGAAGCACAATGTACTTACGGAAGAACTTCAATCATATCTCCTTGCTCAACTAAACGGGCAGATTGACCTATGAATACTGAAGGCATTACAGATTCTGGCACCTTTCCAGCAGTACTGGAAAATTCTGAGTCCGTTGTGGACAACAAGTTATCTAGACAAGATCTTTTGTCCCTCAGATAATTTGCTGCCAACTTGTGGATTGAAGTAATAATATTAGATGAGAATGCAACAAAATAAATAAGCAATTATTGCATGGCATTTCATTCAAAATGGTACAAGTACCTGATAGTAATAAGCTGGTTGAATTTCCCATTCAGTCAAAGAACTTTCTGGAGTGCTAACTTGAGAAGAGAGGATGCTTGGTATAGCAGCAGAGCTTGTCTCCAACAACTCGGCGAATACAAGGAACTGCCGGCTCAACCAATCCCAATGAAGAAAAGAGACTTCATCTGAACCCACAAGATGTCTATAACTGTTGACATGTCTATTGAACCAAGCAATTGCATCTTCCACTTTTCCGCCATGAAGTAACAAAGTTGATATCTTGAAAAACAATTGTTCAGCCACAGCTCTTATCTCAACCAGGCGTTGTACTGGTGGCAACCTGGTAGAGGTTGCAATCATCTGAATATTCGAGAGTGAAAAATAAACAATAAGGCCAACAAAAGGAGACACCTTTTCTTAGACATGTTAGTACCTACATTAGTTCACAGTTATTTCATTTATACCATAAAATATAAGTATGAATAAACAGTATCCAAACTGCTGATCAACAAGTTGACTACATTTGATGCTTTATGGTAGAAGGTATATTTGAATTAGACAATTTTGAGAAGAAAATATATAGAATAAATGCTTAACGATAAAAACAATATACAATATTTCCCTGTTGCCTATATGACAACTGTGTTGCTTCTCAAAATGTCATCTCAAACAGCATAGTGACATGTTATAGAGATGCAATAATTTGCATTATGCATAATTGTATATAGCACTTTTCTACTAAGCCAAAGTGTAGAAGATGGGGCATGGATGTCACAATCTCATTCAGAGACTGGAACTTCTAATAGGGTAGGTTAGTATGTTATATGGCAATAAATCAGACCTATCATTATTGAAACATTACCAGACCTTTGCTCACAACTGTCTACTAGGAATGGAAATAAGTTTTTGAAGTTAATGACCACCATCAACACAGCACCATGAATTATACATAAACAGAAATTACCTCTCGTAATGCACGGTAGGCTTCTTCATAAAACCTTAGTGCTTCTGCCCAATCTCGTCTGAACTCAGCATAAACTGCAACCTAATCTTGATAAAGAAAACTTGTATTAGTTCATTTTCCTCCAACGTCTCAATTTGCTATGAGCTTGAAACAAATATTGGTATATCAATAAACACAAGTGACATGATTGTTTTTCTAAGAAGCAAGTTCTCCTTTGTACTTCGCTAGCTAGTCCTGTATCTGTCTATAATTTCCAATAGCAAAACTAGACAAATCATCACCTTCATAAGGTCTTTCATTATGCTGATGATCTCACTATACTCGTGCCAGAGTAAAGCAAGTATTTGTATGTAAAATCATAAGCACAATAATTGAAGTTCCATAAATGTTGACTAAATGAGGTAGATGGAGCTAGCAGTTGTAAAGCCTAGTTGTTGAATGAGAATTAAGTGCCTCTGTGTTATCATTGTTATTTTATTTGTCTGAATTTTCTCATTTCACAAAAAGCAGTACTAAATACTATTTATTTGTCAAAGATAATCAGAAAATTTAATCATACACACGACCAAGCATAGAAAATCAAGCCCTTGCCTTAAAGCAGTAGCGGATATTCAACTCAACAGAGCTAAAGGACCTTTTCTCTATGCGTGTTCTTATCCTCCGACCTTCCTCTCGATAATATGTATTACATAGCTCAGCCAAGGTATTTGAAAGTCTGCATAGAATTGATAGAAAATTATCATCAAGGAGCTAATTTCACCAAATCATAACCTAGAAGAAGTAATATCTTAATAAGTTATGATGACTAATAATAGTAAACAATAAGAAAGTGAGGTTTCTAGATCAAACATAAACAATGAAACAAACTTGAAGAAAGCTGACCAATGTGTTGATTTCATGTCCCACCTGGTAAGTGACTGCTTTAATTCTGGTGTGTCATCTTGCACTAGCATCATCAAGTATTTTGCATCAATTTCTGCACGCTTTCTTAAAGCAATTTTAAGGTCTTCATTCACATCTTCTGCATTAAACATGTTTATGCAATGAACTGATTTTGCATATAAACTACCATGAATTTTAGTCAATAATAGGTCGGTTGGAGTTTGATGTGGCAATAAATAACATTTTATATCCATTTACAATGCTTATCAATCAAGACAGAATATTAATATGCATCAAAATCACACATACCATTTGCATTTGTCTGCACAAGAATAATAATCAATTTGATGACTCTTCCATGAAGCACAGCTCTGCAAATCATCAGAAAACATGGGTAATACATTATTTAATGAGTCACCTAAAGCACAGCTTAAAGGGAATACAACATTTAGCTTTTTTCTAAAAACCAATAGCAGATTCATATGGAAGAGAAAATTCTATAAGAAGAGAAACTTTTGAAGACCTTGCTTGAGTGCCCAACCCCAAGACCCATGTAGTCTGCTACTAACATAGTGCTCACTCATTACGAAAACACATCCATTAGTAGGGACATGACAAAAAATGACAAGTAGGGTTAACTCATTTTGGAGAACAACAACATGCTTTCCCAGTGATCGGATGATGGCTACAGGATGTAAAGCTTGTGCACCACCTTATCTGAAAGCCAGTTTGCATAAATTTCACATTTGTGCATGATACATTTGAACGCTTATTGTAGCTAAATATTTATAGAGTGCTACAAGACTACTGGTTCTCTCAGTATCAACTCACTATGTGTTAGCAAACAAGGATGAGAAAATCATAAGATTGACCTGGCTCCTTATGACTGATCCACCTTAATGCTAAATTCTAGCCAAGAATACCTCAATTCAAGCATGAAGAAGAGCAGAAGTGACACTTGGCCACAAGCACTATGACAAAATCTACTTTCTCACATGTGAACTACAGTACCCTTAAGAATAAAGAAAAGAAAAAGCAAATGGAGGCCTCAGGCCCCTGATGAAATCTACTTTCCCAGCAATTTGATGATGACTACAGGATATAAAGCTAGTACACCACCTTATCTGAAAGCCATTTGCATAAATTTCACATTTGCGCATGATACATTTGAACGCTTATTGCAGATAAGGATTTATAGGGTGCTACAAGGCTATTGGCTCTCTATGCACCTACATCAGTATCAACTCACTACATGTGAGCGAATAAAGGATCAAAAATCTTAAGATTGACCTGGCTCCCTAGGACTGTTCCACCTTAACACTAATTTCTAGCCAAGAGTACCTCAATTCAAGCATGGAGAAGAGCAGAGGTTCCACGTGGCTCCAAGCGCCATGACAAAATCTACTTCCTCACATGTGAACTACAGTACAGTTGATAAACATTAAGAAATTCAAGGTACCTTAATGCCAGATTCAAAAAATAATACCTTAAGAATAAAGAAAAGAAAAAGTAGAAGGAGGCCTCAGGCCACTGATGAAATCTACTCTATTGCACACCAACCCAGGTTAAATGAAAAACTTTAGGAAGTCTGACTTGGTTTCATCATGGCCCCGCAAACCTCCGTGAGAAAATATGCCACATCATATATGAACGGTCAGCATGACTCTAAGATATCCTCCGACTTTGTTCTTCCCCCACGGTCATCTTGATTCACAAAAGAGCTCTGAAAAAGTAATTGCTAGTCTCTTGTTCCCATTTATGCTTTTGGTGATTGGTGAATATGACTAAATTATTTGAACCTAAGAAACATTGACTGGAAAGAAAGTTGGTTAAATGGGTGATAAATTAAAGCTGGCTAAGTTAAAGTTGGTTAGTTGTTGATAATATAGAGCATGATAATCCATGATAACCTAAGATTGGTATGGCTTGAAGCTTAATATTAATAGATATACTTTCTAGAGAATTTTAATTCACACACATTTACTATTGACCCATTCTGCAGATTTGTGCATTGAGCGGCAATTTAGCACTGCCTCGCAAATGATTTCCTAAACTACGTGACCAGAAAGTTTTCAGGTAAAAATCGGTCAACCAAACAAACCTGGCAGGGCAATAGCACATCGATACTGGTAGAACAAGGGAGAAATATAGAAACACAAAATGCCGACAGAAAAAGAAAGAGGGTGCAGAAGTTAAACTATACGGTTGCTTAAAACACAAAAATAATGGCAATGCTTCTAGTTAAAGCGAAAAATGGAATTCAAACAAAATCAAAGAGGAAGGAATTCGTACTTTAGGTTCTCAAGATCGGTGCAGACCTGCAGCCACTGAGCAGGATCTCCAGTAACGCAATCCGCACGAAATAAGGCGGCAACGGCGGCAGGCACCCTGGTCCGGTGCTTCAACAGCCAATCACGTTTGAGGATCCCCGCCACCGAGTGGGACGAAGAGAGAGGATCCTTCTGCTTCCTCGAGAGCACTGAGATCTTGGAGAAGTCCGGCAGCGCGAGAGTGTTGATAGGAGGCTGCTCGGCGTGGAGGAAGGAGGAGATCGTCTGGTGTAGTTCCGGGCATCCGACCACAGAGACGAGGGAGATCGGGGGAGTTCGAAGCTCCTCCGGGTACTCTTCCATGCTGCAGTGAAGGATCGATCGCCTCGGAGCGAAGGTTTCTAATTAGGGTTTCGATATCACGATAGAGATCGAGATCGAGACTCGAGAGTCAAGAGAGAGAGAGAGAGAGAGCTATTCAATGTCCCAGTAGAGTCTCATTGCATCAGTCGAATTTTCATCAGACCGTTCAATTTTGATCGAAGGGACCACTAGATTAAGTAGACATAAATTCTAAATCATTTTTTAAAAATGAAGAATATATATACACATGATGTGGGTCTAGACTTAAAAACTCTTTAGTCGGGATATGAAGTTACCTAGGAAGAACAAAGAAGGTAAATTCATTTAGTCGGGAGAAAAAGCTATTTGGAAAGAGTAAAGAAGATAAGTCCCTTTAGTTAGGAGATAGGTCGATCCGAAAAGAGCAGAGAAGGTAAGTCTTTCTAGTTATGAGATGGAGCTACTCAGGAAGAGCAGACAATTTAAGTCTCTCTAGTCAAGAGATGAGGCTACCCGAAAAGAGCAGAGAAAGTAAGTCCCTCTAGTCAGGAAATGAGGCTAGAGAGGCAAGATTACCTGAGAAGAAGTAGAGAAGGTAAGTGCTTCTAATCGGGAGGAAGAATTACCCAGGAAGAGAAGATAAGGTAAATCCCTCTAATCGGGAGATAGGACTACCTGGGAAGAATAGAAGACCTAGACTTCTCCATCTATGAATGAAAGTTACTTGAAATGTATAGTGGACCTAAACGTATCAATCCCAAAAAGAGGAACCGAAGGAGCTTAGAGTCCTAGCATGCAAAGGAAACTTCCTATGCGCTTGTAGCTCCTCGCCACTATTTTTGTAGGTAACAACCTCGACCAAAGGTGACATACCACGTGAAGATTTCTTACAGAGAATGTCCCCTAACAACATGCCAAGAAATCTCGACGGAAAGCATGATGGGAGGAGGAGGAAAACCTCGACTATGCTATAAAGAAACAGGTTGAGGTGGAGAAAAGGGACCGATCCTTGGAAAATTACAGGGAACTAATTCACTTTCACTTACTTCTTTCTTCTTTCCTTATCCACCTGTCAGACCTAAGCATCGGAGGGTTATTAGTCGGATCATCGATGACTAGCTCACGCGTGTTAATTTTGACAGGATCTCAGTGAGGATACTACTGTGGTCGTGGGAATCCACCTTCTCCTTGAAAAAGCTCGGTGGAAAGGGTCGCGAAAAGACCACTGCATCAGTTGGTGTCGTCTGTGGGAAAGTACTAGGCAAAGACGTCTAGATGAGATCAAACGAAGTGCGGTCCTCGACTTCAGAGCTAGATGAGGCCCCTGTCACTTTGACCCACTACCAATTGACAACTATCATCCAAAAAGCCGTGGAGGAGGCCTTCTAGCAGCAGGGAGAGAGGAGTCACTTACTGCCTCCCGATCGGAGAGAAGGAAGGGAAGTTACCCCCGGAGAGGGGGAACAGATTCCTGTTGTGGAGCAGGTGCAAGAATCCGGAAAGGGAAAGAATATAGCAGAGGACCACCGCCCCCAAAGAGATCCCATGCCGGCGTGGGCCCTCTCTCGGGGAGGAGAGGAAGAGCAAAGCGATAGCCGTCTGATGTGTACCAAGCCCGGAGGAAGTCATCTCTCCCTTTGTAGAGGAGATTCTAATGGAAGATATCCCCTCTGTTTTCTGATCTCCTCACCTGGGGGAATATGATGGCACTGCAGATCTAGATGACCATTTTATAAGTTTGAGAATATAGTCACTCTACATCGATACTCAGACGCCATCAAGTGTCGAGTATTTATTATCACACTGGTGGGAGTGGCCCAGAAATGATTTCAACTCTTGCTGCCATGATCCTTAACCTGCTTCGACGAACTCTGTAGTGCCTTTTTGAAACACTTCGCCAGCTGCAAGAAGTATCAACCCACTACTTTTAGTTTATTTACTATGAAGCAGGAACCTGCGGAGGCCCTGGGGAAGTACATTTAGAGGTTCACCCAAGCTGCTCTGGAAGTGCCTGCAGCTACTTCTGATGTCCTAATGGCAGCCATTTTCACAAGGGCTGCGGGACAGAGCTTTTTTCTATTTGTTAGTGAAGAAGCCTCCGAGCGGATATGATGAGCTATTAGGGCGGGCGAAGAAATACATCAACATAGAAGAAGCGCAAAAAGTCTGCTCAATGAGCAAAGGCCCTAGAGCCGGACTATGTCTCGAGGGAGCCGTGGGAGAGCCTCGCGTGGTCCCCCTCCCCAAATCAGAGTGATTTCGCCCCTTTTCCATCCCCGCACCGACCAAACCCCTTGTCGTAATCGTAATCGATCTTCCACATCGGCGGCTCACTGCTCGAGAGGGGGATCTGGAGGTACGTGTGCAGCATCATGTGCTCCATCGTCCGGTGGGGTACATGGGAGTTCCTAGTAACCCTCCCCTCCGCCATACTTTTGTGCTTATCATGGCGAATATGGTCATTCTAGCAGTTGTCAACCTCTGAAATGGGAGCTCGAGAGGATCTGGAGAGAACACCCCCATTTGCAGCCTTATTTGGAAATTCGCCTAGAGAACCCCCCTCCCCCCCACTAATATGAGTTGGTCGCCCTAGACCCCCTCTGTGATAAGGCCCCTATGGAGGTCATAGAGTAAACAGAGCTAGCAGAGGCCTCAGAATGACCCCGACAAAGAAGGAACAAAGTAGCGGAACAATGCTTGCTCCAAAAGATGCTCCCAATAGAGAGGTCATTAACACGATTGTCGGGGGCTGACGGATGATAATTCAAATTAGGCTCGTAATGCCCATGCGCGTCTCCTACTGTCTTTATCCATTCAGGATGATAGAACTGTTCAGAGTGGCCCTCTTATCAGTTTCGGAGTTAAAGACATGGTGGTAGTATATTTTTCCCATAGCGACGCGTTGGTGATCCGAGCAATGATCGCCAACTATGATGTAGCGTATATGTTGGTGGACTCTGGTAGCTCCATCAACATCCTGTTCCAAGAAGCCTTCTCCTAAATGCAGCTGGAGGGAGTGTGGCTTGAAGAAGTAACCACCTCCCTCTTTAGTTTTGCAGGGCATGCCGTGGCACCGATGGGACAGATAGCCTACCCTTGACACTGGGGAAGGGAAGACAAGGAAGACAGTGATGGCCATGTTCATGGTGGTTGAGGCTTTGTCAACATATAATGGCATTCTAGGGCATCTGTGACTCACCTCATTCCTGGCTATTGCCTCCCCTCTCCACCAGAAGCTGAAGTTCCCTGTGGGCTCCTTGATGGGAGAAGTGCAAGGTGACTAGAAGGCTACCTAGGTTTGTTATATCAAGATGATGAAAGATGATTAGAAGCGAGCCCGCCTCAACAAGGGGAAAGAGAAGATACTTGATCACACTGGGGTTTACATTCTAGAGGAGGCAACCCCATCTAAGCCTAGCCTGGAGGAAGGAAAAACTGTGAAACTAGTAGGGGGAAAGACTACCTGAGTCACAGCTGGGCTAGAGACAGTGGTAAAGAAAGACCTAATAGCTTGTCTATGGTGGAACACAGGTGTGTTCACCAAAGACGTCCATGACCTAACGAGGGTTGATCCTAAAGTAGCTGAGCATCACCTTCACCTCAAGAAGGGAGGCCACCCCATCAAGTATAAAAAGTGACATTTTGGAGCAGAGAAGGATAAAGTCATAGGAGAGGAGGTGGGAAAGTAGCTATAGGTGGGGCATATTCGGGAAATCTAGTTCCCCAAGTGGGTATCTAATGTAGTTTTGTTGCTGAAGCCTTCAGGCCAATGACGCATGTGTGTTGACTTTCACAATTTGAATAAATCATGTCCTAAAGACTGCTATCCCTTACCTCGCATTGATCAATTAGTTAACTCTACAATAGGGCATGAAGTGATTTCACTGATGGACACCTATCAAGGATATCATCAGATCCCATTAGCTCAAGAGGATCAAAGTCACATGTGCTTGATCACTTTTGGTGGGTTTTACTCATATGTAGTGATGTCATTAGGGTTAAAAAATGAGGGAGCCACTTACCAAAGATTGATGGAAAAGGTTTTTACAGATCAGAAAGGGAGGAATGTTGAGGTATATATCGATGACATATTGGCCAAATCCTAGCACATCAACAATCTAGTCCCGAACTTGGAAGAAACTTTTGCAACGCTAAGATGGTATAATATGAAATTGAATCTTGCAAAGTACCTATTTCGAATATGAAGAGGGAAGTTTCTGAGGTATATTATGACAGAAAAGAGTAATTGAGGCCAACCCAGATAAGGTTCAAGCCTTTTACAATATGCAGTCACCAACTTCCGTACAGGAGACTCAAAGGCTATTTGGGAGGATAATCGTCTTGTCACGATTCATATCCAGATCAGCCGACAAAGGGTTGTCCTTCTTCAAAGTATTAAGAAAGGCTTTCCAATTTCAGTGGGATGAACATTGTAAAGAAGTTTTCCAAGAGTTAAAAAGGTATTTGGACCATCACCCTACATTGTCTCTGCTAGAGGAAGGGGAGACGTTACGATTGTACAGCTCAATACTCCTTCAACAAGAAGGTTCACAACAGCAGCCTATATACTACACCATCCATATCATAAAGGGAGCGGAGCTGCGATATTCTGAGTTGGAGAAGCTAGCTTATATTTTGGTACTCACAGCTCGTAAACTTCACTTTACTTCTAGCACATCTGACACATCCAATAGTCATCCTCACCAACAGTCAGTTGGGAAGGGTCTTAAGTAAATCAGATTCTTTAGGGTGATTAGACAAGTGAGCTATAGAATTGAGTGAGTATGATTTGCAGTATCACCCAAGGGTGGCTATTAAAGCTCAAGTCTTGACGAATTTCCTGGCAGAGTTTCCCAACCCTGAAGTGGAGGAAACCAGGGCTCAGGAGAGGGCACAGGTTGTTTGGCGCATCTCTGTAGATGGATTGGCGACGGTTGAAGGGAGTGGAGTAGGGGTATTGCTTGTAGCACCTACAGGGGAAGAAATGTGGATAGCCATGCGGCTCAGTTTCAAGGCATCTGACAACAAAGCTGAGTATGAGACTATTTTGTCTGGATTGTAGGCTGCCTGAGTAGTAGGGGCTTCCCGAGTATGTCTCTACACAGATTCGCAATTGGTAGCATCACAGATTCAAGGCTCTTTCGCTATCAAGGATGAGCACATGTCAAGATATGTGGTAGTCTATTGACGTCTCCTAGAACAATTTCAAGAAGTGACGCTACAGCAAATACCTAGAGAAGAAAATGACACGACGAATGAATTAGCCTGACTGGCTAGTGCTTTGACCGAGTGATGATCTAGGGAGTCATTGTATTACGAAGTTGGCTTTTCTGCAGTTGATATTGAAGAAGCTTGTGCCATCTCAACTACTCCCAGTTTAATAGATTCGAGCTAAGGAGACAGAGGAACAGCGGATTGGAAGAGTGAGCTCGAAGCGTACCTAAGGGAGAAGGCTTCAAATGAAGAAGAATGCGTGTCTACCCTAGTGAGGCGGGCGATGTATTTCCTGCTTATAGATGGAGTTCTCTATAAAAGGTCCTATGGAAAGCCCCTGCTGAGATGCTTGGGGCCCGAGGAAGCTAGGGTTGTCCTTAAGGAAATCCATGAGGGGTGTTTTGGAAATCATGCGGAAAGTCGAGCTTTAGCCCAGAAGGCCATTTTGGCTAGATACTTCTGGCCTACCCTGGCAAAGGATGTCACTCGACTGGTCAAGCCTTGTCGTAGTTGCTAGATGCACAGTAACTGGACAGGAAGATCCATAAACTATATGAAGGTGTTAGTGGTGGCATGTCCCTTTGATCAGTGGGAACTAGACATCGTAGGACCTATGCCTTTAGCTTTAGGACAAAAGAAGTTCCTGATTACCGTGTGGATTATTTCTCCAAGTTGATAGAAGCAAAACCTCTAGACAAGATCACAAAGGAGACCATTATCCAATTCTTGTGGAAGAATATTGTATGAAAATATGGAATTTCCTGACATCTGGTCAGTGATAATGGGCGACAGTTCCAGAGCAGAAGAATTCAAGAGTGGTGTCAGGATCTCCATATTGAGTAGAGGTTCATGTCAATTTCCTATCCTCAATCTAATGGTCAGGTGGAGGTAACCAAATGGATCTTAGTGCAAAAGTTGAAGACCAGGTTGGAGGGAGTCCGCGGCGGCTGGGTGGAGGAATTGTCAAGTATCTTGTGGGCCTACTAGACCACTCCTCGAAGTCCTACTAGCGAGACTCCTTTCTGTCTGGTGTACAGGTCGGAAGCAGTTATCCCTGTAGAGGTAATATGCCCTAGCCCCAGAATTTTGGTATATGACCTTGCCAATAATGAAGTTTAGAGAAGAAGCGACTTGGACTTAGTATAAGAGAAGAGTGAATAGGCCCGAATACGAATGAAGGTGTACCGAAGCAAAGTGCAATGGGCTTACAACAGGAAGGTATCTCCACGACAATTTTAGATAAGGGAGTTGGTGCTATGCAAAGCAAATTTGGTTGGGGAAGTAAATGTTGAGGATCTTAGATTGGCTAGAGGGGGTGAATAGTCTTTTCCCCCAAATTCATCATTTGATCGATTTGGTTC